>JAKOGI010003614.1:0-47605 GCA_029747015.1 Carnegiea gigantea | reverse complement strand
AGGAAACCCACCTCGAATCCCAGTTAAAGGATCCATTTTAGGGCTTGATTTGGGTTGGCTCGGTGTGGGTTCGGTCCCTCCTTTGCTCTGCCACTGCCTCTGTCGTCCTCAGCCGCCTCTGCTCGTCGGACGCCGTGCAGAGGCGTTACCGGTGGTGGTCGCGCGGGTCGGGGTCCCCAACGCCACCCACCGTCCTGCTTCTCCCACCGTCTGTCTCTCCCTCACTAGCTTGATTCGGGGGTCGACAGGGGTGGTCGTCACCGGGGTCGGCCGCCCCTCGCTGGCAGCCTGCCGGTGCTCGTCCTGCCTCCCTCTCCCTCTTTCTCTGGTGCGTGCGTGTGGCAGGGTCAGGGGAAACCCCCCTTCCCGATTCTCCTCTGGTCCGAAATGAATGATAGGGCTTTTGCCCCTTTTGCCTTTATTTTATTTTATTTTTTTCCAGTGATAAAACACAAACCCGCTGTATCATGAATCCAATTTCCCGACCTCCATATCTTAAACCGTAACCATTAATATAACAAGCTACATCAATATTATTTCAATTTATCGAAATAACCAAATACGATTTTAGAACGATATAATAGCGAAATCGGATTAATAAAGGGATAAAATTCTGGGTGTTACATGCTGTGTGAAGGTACGTGACTTATGTGGTCGTGTCTTGCCTGGTATTACTTGTATTAACAAGTGTATAATTTATAACATGTATGTATATGCCGGTTCATTGACCTATGTATATGCCGGCCTACCCCTGCCTGGATCTCTATATGGTGTTCATTGACCTGGAAAAAGTATATGATAGAGTCCCGCGGGAAGTGGCATGGAGCTGTTTGGAAAAGAAAGGGGTGTCGCCCTTGTATATTCGTGTGATTAAGGATATATACGAGGGAGGGCGGATGAGTGTTAGGATGCCGGGAGGGGTCTCAAATGACTTCACTGTTGGTATGGGTCTGCATCAGGGCTCAGCCCTAAACCCGTTTCTTTTCACCTTAGTTTTAGATGAACTTACTAGAGGGATTCAGGATGAGGTCCCATGAGGTATGCTTTCTGCAGATGACATTGTTCTTATCGATGAGACCAGGCAAGAGGTGAATGACAAGTTGGAGAGTTGGCGGCTTATACTGGAAGCTAGAGGTTTTAGATTAAGTAGATTGAAAACGAAATACCTGCATTGTTGTTTCAGTAGAAGGAGAGAAGAGGGGGGGAAGTCACCCTAGATGGGAGATAAATATCAAAGGTAGATAAGTTTAAGTACCTTGACTCGATCATCCAGCAAAATAGGGACGTTGACGAGGATATTAACCAGCGCATAAGAGTGGGCTGGCAAAAATGGAAGGCTACCTCAGGGGTGCTGTGTGACAAGAGGGTGCCCTTAGGTTTGAAAGGCAAAGTTTATCGGATGGCAGTCAGACCGGCTGTCCTTTATGCATCGGAGTGTTAGCCTCTAAAAAAGACGCAGGCCCAGAGGATGATAGTAACTGAGATGAGGATGGTCAGGTGGATGTGTGGTTTTACGAGAATGGACAGAGTTAGAAATTGTGTAATCAGGAACTTAGCTAAAGTGGCCCCACAGAAGAGAAGATGAGGGAATCGCGACTCCGATAGTTCGGCCACGTGAAAAGGAGAAGTATGGCTGCCCCAGTGAGGAGGTGTGAGTTGATCGACCTTCCCGGTGGTAAGAGAGGCAGGGTAGGCTGAAGAAGAGTTTGGACGAGGTGATTAGAGAGGACTTAAAAGTAGTGAGTTTGTCGGAGGACCTGGCTCAGGAAAGGAGGTTGTGGCGGAATAGGAGTAGGATGTTAGATGGTAAAGAAGCGTCTCTGTAGTTGTCAGTAGCTGCAGTGGCTTAGTGCTGGTAGGGGTATGTCGTGCTCGTATGCAGGTTGTGCTTTTGTCTGGGAGTGACGGCAGCTGCCTAATGTGGATTGTTAAGGTACGTTCTTTCAGCTTTCTTTTAGCTTCCTTCAGCTTCAGCTTCTTTGGCACTGATTTTCTTCTTCAAATGCTTCGCAAGTGCTTTACTCTTTAAAACTTTTTCACAAAACCTTTTCGTGGGTCTCTTGGAATCAACCTCTCTATGGGTAGGAATACTGGTAGAGGTAAGGTTGCCTACAGCTGGATCTCCCCAGACCCCGTGAAAGCGGGACCCACACTAGGAGGTGTTGTTGTTTTTGTTGTTGTATGTATATGCCGGTTCTTCCCTTACCATCTCAGTGGTAGTGTAGGATAGTTTTCCTTATTATCGACCGCATTTACCTACCTCTATGGTTGGCCACATGGAATGCAGTTGTATTCTAGCATGCAATGGATGATGGGGAAAAGGTTAAGGAGGGGGACTTTAATTTCTATGAAGCGGTTTCGTTCCATTGTAAGAAGATCAACCACAGAGGCGGTGAATCTTATGAGATGACTTATGAAATTCTAGAGGAGTAGAAGAAAAGGATTTGCATATGGTGTTCATTTATATTGAGAAGGCTTATGATAAGGTGCCTTGAGAAGTGCTTTGGAATTGTGAAGTACTAGGATGGTGAGATCTCCCGTGACTCCTAAGTCACATTGTCAGTGTTCAACGAAATAAGTGCAATTAGTGCTGACCAAGTGTTATGGATCCATTGTTCAAGCATGTACGTGTATTTTCCTTGAGTAAAATGTGATATGCATATACGATTACATGAAGGTTGAGTTGAGACCAAACTAGTAGCTATACATAACAACTCTTGCCATTTGCAAATCATTCCTTTAGCCGAGGAATCATACCCTATAGGCCCTAGAGTGATCACAAGTTAACCTTCGTTGAAAATGGAACTAAGTAATTCCTTGTGTGAATTATGTGACAGATGCCTCCTCGACGCGAACTAACACCAGAACCAATAACCATGGAGATGATATGCCAATTTAATAAGCTTAAACCTCCCAAGTTTGAAGGTGGGACTGACCCTATGGTATACGAGGAGTGGCTCAGGAGAATGGAAAACTTATTTGAAATCATGGAGTGTCTTGAGGGATTTAAGGTGCATCTGGCCACTTATCAACTCGAAAAAGAAGCTGAAGTTTGGTGGGGAATGGTAAAACCTAAAGCGGGTGAACCCGCGTTAACCTGGAACCAATTGAAAGCCTTGATGGATGCTCAATATTACTCTCATGATGTAAGAAGGACTAAGGAACGGGAGTTCTTACGCCTAAAGCAAGGAGAAATGAGCGTAATAGAGTATGCGGTGAAGTTGAACGAGCTGAGCCGCTTTGCACCTAACCAAGGAGCCACCGAAGAAATGACGATGGACCACTCCGAACAAGGATTAAAAGGAGAAATAAAGCAGATAATAGCGGGATATGCCTATACCAACTTTCAAGAAATGTACCAGAGGGTTGTGAAAGTAGCCTGCATCATAGATGAGACTAAGAATGAAAACAAAGAAAAAGGCCGAGCAAAGAGGGAAATTGGCCCTGGAGAATCCAATTCCCAAGGAAACAGAAATTTTAGAAGATTTAAATTTAGGATAAAATAGGATAAGGGGAAACAAGCCGTCCAATGGGAACCAAGGATAACGTGTGGCTAGTGTGGACATCAGCACCCTGGATCATGCAGAAGCTTTACGGGCTCATGTTTTAAATGTGGTGATATAGGTCACAAAGCCGCTAATTGCCCAAGGGCCACGTGGAATAATCAGGATAATATTCAGAGATCTTAAACGGGAATCAACCCAATGGCACAACAAGGTCGCTCTCCAACTGGTGTTTTCCCAGGAAACAATAGAGACCGTAAGAAACCTCAATCGGAATGCCAAGCATTCTGATTGGAACGAGAATCCACTAAGGCAGTACCAGGTACTCCTCCTATTAACCATCTTTATGCTCGTAATTTAGTTGATTTCTAACACTACTCAGTCGTTTGTAAACCCAGGATTCGCAAAGAAGCTAGCCAGTAAGCCTAACAATAGTGGATAGCTAAGCATGAAGTAGATCGGGATTGTGAAAGAAGTGCGGGAGAAGCACACCCCCGTTATTCCCAACAAATAAGCAATTTCGAAGACGAAATTCTTTTAAGGGGGAAGAGTGTAATACCCGCGTACTTTATATTCCTTTAAGTAGTTCGCAGTGCCTTTTTGTCCTTTGAAAACCATATTTTATTAGCGATATAAGCTAAAATTGTTTTCTAAGTACCTATGTGAGCGCTAATTTTATTAAAAAGGATATTATTGTCATTGTTATTATTATTACTATTAACATTATTATTAGTTTTGAAAATCTTTTGATTATTTTTAATAAGCGTTATTAACGGTTATTAACGACTACTAAGTCGATTAGAAACCCCAATACGATTAAATTGTCAACCTTAGAAGCAGCTCGATAACTATTAAATCCAGTCTAGACATGCCTGGAAATGAATAATCGATGAATGGTTGGGTTATCGATTATTGAAGTTAAAGTTTAGGATGCGAATCAGGCTACCAACAACGATTCCTGAACAGCTTGGACTAAAATTAATGAAAGAGAGTAGGGAGGGGCAAACTTGTAAATTAGCACGAGGCCCCTTCTTTCTCCTTCTCCTTGCCCGCGACACCCCCCCGACACTCTCCCTCCTCTCACTCTGCTACCTATCTTCTTCCCCATCCTCTCCTCCTCCATTAACGACACTTCCAAGCTCAAGCCAGCATATTTTTGCCCCACAACAACGGCAAATTCATTCCTTTCGGCCTCCCCACGAGCTAGCACTACAAAAAATAATGCATCCTCTCGCATTTGTATCACCACACTTAATTAAAGCATGGAGAGAAAAATGATAAGATTTAATAGTTTTATCGATTCCATATTTAATAAGTGTGGGTAAATTATGAATCTATTCCAATACTTATTAAGTATGAGGAAGTTATAATAGCAATTATAATTAATTTTTATTATGCTAATGACATAATTTGTACAAAATATTTCAATAGTTATATAAATATATTAGCCAAATAAGGAATGAAAAAAAACTAGCCTATTATGCTTGGCTTGCTTGCGCGCAGCTTACCCCCTTACCCCCTCCCCTAAAAAACAAGAAGCTAAAGGTAAAAGCTTCAATTGAATTCTCAAGCTTGCAGGCGACAAATCCCTAGAAAGCCTTCGCAAGGCCCTCATAATAGCGATCTGGGTAGCAAATTCTCAGCAACTTCCTGTGATTAAACATCAAATCGAGTCAATTCGAACAATCTGGGCAGCGAGTTGAACAATTTGGACAGCGAGTTGAACAATCTAAAGTTGGGAGGAATTCTTTTATGTCGTAATAGCAAGGTAAGCCGTGACTATCAATGTGAATTCACTCAAATTGTCGGAAATCAGAAGAGTTCACTGAAATTAATATGCCCGAGTTGCTGGTTAATTGATGTGCTATAACGCAGACCATAGCCAAGGAGTTGTAGAAGTGCTTGTTGTGGGTGTTGTCGGACAAGAGTCAGAGGCAGATTTGAGGATATCAACTGTTCAAGAAGGCCAATTACAAACCTAAGACTAGTCAATTCTGATGTAAGTGAATTTTCAATCCCCCTATTTTTCCGATTTCCTGAGTAATATAGACCAATATTACGAGATTGTGATATGAATCTTGCTGTGATGTTGCTGCTATGCAATTGTTTCTCCACTCCTAATTCAATGGCCACATCTGGTTAGGGTTCAGCCCCCTTTCCCTCTTTGCTCACTCACTTTGAAAGATATCTCATTGGTTTGGCCTTGTCAATAAAATGTGTCTCATCTTTACTCGTGTTTCTCATGGATAGGAACCGTTAGTTTAATATGTCACCCCCTATTTTTCTTCATGTTGATTTTGTTATGCTTTGATGCTCTGGGCATGATTGTTGTAGGTTGACTGCAAACTTTCTGATTAAACTTGAGGCATGGTTTGTTGAGATGCAAAGTTGCTATTGGGTTTAATTTTTATGGTGAAAAATTAAGATACGAATCATTGGATTTTGGGTTGACTCTTATTTCATACCTGAATTTGCTGAGTTGATTTTAGAAGCCTATAATTATTTTTATTGCTCAATTCAATTACTTGTGTTTTGAATCGGGCTGATATGAAAGTAGTAATGTGTGAATGTAGAACAATTATCAACATTATGTGCAGTAGCTTTGTCCATAAAATGGGCTGTTAATGGGGGTAAAGACCAGGGCTATGGTTTGCTAATGAGGTATGCTGAGAAGTACAATAATATGGAATGTTATTGATGTGCTGCTGTATATGGTTGCCTATGGTTTTCTTCTGGTCCCTCTCTAGATTAAGACATTTGGTCTATTGAGTTCATGCATCTTTCTTCATTGGTTCTTGGAAGTGTTTCATAGCCCACTTCTTGTTGCAGATATGTAGATTTGGGTCTTCTATCTACTAGTAATTACTTGACTTTATGATTTTGTGTTGAATTTGGAATCATTTCAAGTGGGGTTGAAATTTGAGTACTGTGTTTTACATTTGGAACCAGATTAGCTGTCACATAAGGATAATGCCAATGGTTCTCCCTGTTCATCTAGTTTGGTTCCCTAAAGTGGGGTCTTTTCTAGTCATAAGTTTTTTAAAGTGGGCTCAGTAGATGATTCCAACCTGTAGATTAAAACGGGTGAATGTTGTAGATGCACCATCTTAGCCATCCATAATGAAAATGGAGGCACAATCTTAGCCATCGGATCAAATTAATCTCCACCATCCATAGTGAAGATGGAGGCACAATCTTAGCCATCCATAATGGAAATGGAGGCACAATCTTAGCCATTTGATCAAATTAATCTCCACCATCCATAGTGAAGATGGAGGCACAATCTTAGCCATCTATAATGGAAATGGAGGCACAATCTTAGCCATTGGATCAAATTAATCTCCACCATCCATAGTGAAGATGGAGGCACAATCTTAGCCATCCTTAGTGAAGATGGAGGCACAATCTTAGCCATCCATAGTGGAGATGGAGGCACAATCATAGACATTGGATCAAATTAATCTCCACCATCCGTTGAGGAGGTAGATGTGTATATAAACCCCCAAGGGGACTCATTTCTCATTAAGCCTTCCAAGCCTTCCAAGTGTAATATAAGAGCATTCTTACAAGCTCTTTCTCCCTCTATTTTCTCTCTCTAAATTCTCTTAGAGTATGAGTGTGCTTACTTAGCTTCTTAAAGTTTAAGTGAAGCATCCGTAAGGCTTACTAGCAAGCTAAGTAAGAATTCCAAGCAAAGCTTGCTAGGCTGCACGGGTTTAAGTTTGAGTCAAGCATTCTTACACTTCGAATTGACTTGATCATCGGAGTGGCGTTCCCCGGTCGATAACCCAGGGGCTCCCTTTTTTGCAGGTCGGGCCGCGCAGAGCTAAGGACGACGAAATGTTGACCGCCAGCTATCAGATAAACCCGTCCCTTTATCCCACGTCATCAGCAACTGTACACTGAAGGATTCCTTCCGGAATCAGAATGGCGTCGTCTGTGGGGAAGGAACGGTAGCGATGGTAGTAAGCGAAACAACACGGGCTCGAACTCGCAAAGATAAGGCCCCGGTCGTTGACGTCTCTGCGCCAGCCACGGTCGGGGACGCCTCCGAGAGCTCTAGAGCGAGTCCTCGAGCGGTTAGGATGTCAGCCCCTGAGTGGGAGGCGCATGTTACGATGGACACACTAAAGAGCTTCATGTCCACTATGGCCGACACCCGATGCAAGAAGCATACTCATGGAGATCAAAGGACACCCGATGTTGCGATGACCGCCCCTGATGACAGCACCCCCCAGACCTCAGAACGAGCGGAAGTACTGTGAGTTCTATGAGCAAAGCAGGCATACCACAACCGAATGTCGAGAGTTAAAAAAAGCCTTGCATGAGTTGGCAGACAAGGGACAAATTAATCAGTTTTTAAAAAGGGGGCCCCGATTCCCTCGGCGAGGGCAAGAACGCGCCCCTCCACCACCGCAAGATGAGGAGCGTTCCACGAAGATTGTGGCCACCATAGCAGGCGGCTATGTGGAGGACATGACCCGGGCAACGTGGAAAGCTCAACTTAGGACTGCGCGGCAAGTCCTGACCGTGGAACAGGGATCATGCATCACGACGCCTACCATGGTGTTTGGGGGGAAGGACGCCCAGCAATTCGCTTCCCCCCTATAACGACCCTCTCGTGGTCGAAATGAAGATTGCTAGTGCAATAGTGCGGCGAATTTTGGTGGACACGGGGAGTTCTGTAGATATCATCACCTGGGACTGCTTGAAGAAGCTCCAGCACCCAGGGCGTAACATCATTCCCATGGTCAATCCGATCTTAGGGTTCGGGGGACAGGAGGTCCATCCCTCCGGGACGATTCGCCTCCCAGTATGCTTTGGCGGCAAAACCAAGTTTAAAAGCCTTGAGGTTGACTTTCTGGTAGTCGACGTACCCACGACTTATAATGTAATCCTTAGTCGGCTAACCCTTCACCGAGTGAAGGCCGTTGTGGCCCTGCACCTCCTTCAACTTCAATTGGAGACGGATGACGGTTACGTTAGAGAGCTCCGTGGGGACCAACGGACGGCCCGGGAATGCTATCTAGTTAGCATAAAACCCCTTCTCGATCGAACCAAGGAGCATGAAGCCCCGGGACTGCACCCCACAGAGAAGCGGGCAAAGACGGGGCCGCCAGCTCTGGTTCCAGAAGCTCTGGTGATCCACAGCCTCACCTCTTCAGAGCCCCCACGGCCACGAGCAGAAGCTACAGACGCCGTGGAATACCTCACACTCGAGGAAGGATGGCCGGACCGAACATTGCAGCTCGGTCGCGACATCGCTGCCAACGACCGACAGTCACTAGCATCCCTCCTACGAGCATACAAAGATGTTTTCGCCTTCGGATCTGAGGAAATGTCGAGCATCGCCCCAACAGTGATGGAACACCGTTTGAATGCTGAACCTCGGCATAAACCGGTCGTTCAAAAGAAGCGTCATATGGGCCCTGAACGGGCAGCTGCAGCCAATGCCGAGGTTCAGAAACTGCTGGAAGCTGGCTTCATTCGAGAATGTCATTATCCCGAGTGGATCTCGAATGTAGTGCTAGTCAAGAAGCCAAATGGGACTTGGAGCATGTGCGTAGACTTCACAGACCTTAACAAGGCATGCCCTAAAGATAGCTACCCCCTGCCTAAGATCGACAAGCTGATGGACGCCACGGCTGGCCACGCCTTGCTAAGTTTCATGGACGCATTCTCGGGATATCATCAGATACCCCTTTGCCCCGAAGATCAAGAGAAGACTGCGTTCATTACGGATCGCGGCCTCCACTGTTACAAGGTAATGCCCTTCGGCCTTAAGAACGCAGGCGCAACATACCAGCGTCTGGTCAATAAGCTATTTGAGCCTCTCATCGGACAGACCATGGAAGTGTATGTAGATGATATGATAGTGAAGAGTAAACTCGAGGGGGATCACAACCACGACTTGCAGAAGACGTTCGAGACACTTTGGGCATTCAACATGAAACTCAACCCGAAGAAGTGTGTTTTCGGGGCTCGGTCCGGAAAATTCCTCGGTTTCATGATTAGCCATCGTGGCATAGAGGCAAATCCAGACAAAATCCAGGCCGTCCTAGATATAAAGCCGCCCCGGAATGTGCGGGAGGTGCAGCGCCTAACGGGATGCATAGCGGCTCTTGGGCGGTTCATGTCTCGTTCTGCGGACAAGTGCCAGCCTTTTTTCCGCATCCTGCACCGACAAAACGATTTCAATTAGGACAAGCAGGCGGACGAGGCTTTCCAGGCTTTGAAAACGTACTTGGCTCAGTTGCCCAAGATCGCCAGTCCCGCGGAAGGAGAAATTCTGGTGTTGTACTTAGGCATGTCAGAGCATGCGGTCAGTGCTGTCCTGGTGGCCGAGCGTGCTAAGGAGCAGATACCAGTGTATTACGCAAGTCACGCCCTGGCGGGAGCAGAAATGACCTATCTCCTCATTGAGAAATTTGCATACGCCTTGGTCATGGCCAGCCGGAAGCTGAGGCCTTACTTTGAAGCCCACAAGATCTTCATCTTAACCGACCAGCCCTTACGAAACGTCCTACAGAAATTGGACGCCTTAGGGCATTTACTAAAGTGGGCCGTTGAGTTGTCTCGATATGATTTGGCCTTCGAACCGCGGCGCCATCAAGGCCTAGGCCTTGGCAGATTTTATAGTCGAAAGCATGACCCCAGCGGAAACAAAATCCCAACTGCGGCCCTGGCATTTGTATGTTGACAGTTCGTCCACAAAAGACGGCAGTGGGGCTGGCCTTATCATTGAGAGTCTCGATGGGACACGGTATAAACACGCTCTCAAGTTCATGTTCAAAGCATCTAACAATGAGGCCGAATACGAAGCCCTCGTCGTAGGGCTAGAGCTCTGCTACACTGCGGGTGCCGATCACGTCCAAGCCTTCTCTGATTCCCAGCTCGTCATCAACCAACTTAACGGAACATATGAGGTAAAGGACGACTTAATGACTGCGTACATTCGGTGAGTCCGCGAGGCCACGGGACTACTGAGACATTTCTCTATCACACACATCCTGCGTTCGGAGAATCGACAGGCGGACGCTCTGTCTAAGCTAGCAAGTTCTTCTGACGACGGGAAGCCTAAGAACATCCAGTGGGCGACGTTAACACACAAAAGCATCGACTTGCATGAAGTGCTATGGCTAGATAGAAGTCCGACATGGATGGAACCCATTCGCGCCCGTTCAATGGGCCCCTTCCACCATCATGACACCGATAGTTAGCCCCCTCCCGTTTGCCACGTGGGGGATAGACATCCTAGGCCCTTTTCCCAAAGCCACAGGCCAGTGCAAATATCTTTTTGTGGCGGTAGACTACTTCACCAAATGGGTCGAAGCCAAGGCTATCGCATCCATAACGACCGCCGAGGTGCGCAACATCATTACGCGGTTTGCTACTAGTAAGCTCACGGACTACCTCCAGGACTTAGGCTGCCAAGCCCGCTTCACGGCCGTGGCGCACCCCTAAACTAACAGGCAAGCCGAAGCGGCCAATAAGTCCATCCTGCACGGTCTGTAGAAAAAGCTCGACCATGCAAAGGGCAGGTGGGCGGATGAGCTGCATGGCGTCTTATGGAATCTTCGCACTACGAAGAAAACTGCTACAGGAGAAACCCCCTTCATGCTCGCCTACGGTTCTGAGGCCGTCTTGCCCATTGAAGTGGCCCTCCATACCCATCGGTTGACATCCTTCCAAGAGACTCTAAATAACACGGCCCTCCGTGAAGCCCTTGATCTTCTTCCCTCTACTCGTGGCGATGCTCTACACCGCGAAGCTCTTTACAAACTCCGCATCGCACGGCTACACAATCACGCCGTTAAGCTTCAGCCAATTCAAGTCGGCGATTTTGTGCTTCGACGTACGGCCGCTGTCGCTCGCGCCAGTGAGCATAGGAAATTGACTGCCAATTGGGAGGGCCCTTACAAGGTCATCGCACAGATCCGCCCTAGCACGTACCAGTTAGAGACCCCCCAGGGTACCCCCATCCCTCGGGCCTGGCATAGCAGCAACCTGAGGAAGTATCACGTTTAGGCATACGCTTGTTCTTTTTCCTTTGCCATGTACGAAGTTTACGCTACATGATATCTAGGCCCCAACGACCCCTTTCTGCACACTTGCCTACCTCTTGATCCAATTTAAGCACGGTCTTTCAGCTGGTCGCTACACTCTAAGCTCCTCTGTGAGCTAAGGGTCCTAGAGCACGGCTTTACAGTCGGTCGCTACACTTTTAGCCTCTCTGTGAGCTAAGGGTCCTAGAGCACGGCTTTATGGCCGGTCGCTACACTCTTAGCACCTCCGCGGGCTGAGAGTCCTTGAGCACGGCCTGTCGGTCGGTCGGTCGCTATACTTTTAGCACCTCCACGGGCTAAGGGTCCTTGAGCACGGCCTTTTCAGCCGGTCGCAGGACTCTTAGCTCCTCCGCGGGCTAAGGGTCCTAGAGCACGGCTTCTTGGGCGGTCACTACACTCTTAGCCCTTCCGCGGGTTAAGGGTCTTAGAGCACGACTTTTTGGTCAGTCGCTACACTCTTAGCCCCTCCACGGGCTAAGGGTCCTAGAGCACGGCTTTTTGGCCGGTCGCTACACTCTTAGCCCCTCCACAGGCTAAGGATCCTAGAGCACGGCCTTTCGGCCGATCGCTACACTCTTAACACCTCTGCTGGCTAAGGGTTCTTGAGCATGACCTTTCGACGGGTTGCTACACTCTTAGCCCCAGTGGGGGCTAAGGGTCCTTGAACTCCCCCTTGTAGTAATAATGGAAATTTCATCGTGACATTGTTTAAGTTTTCACAACTCGTGTATTCATGGACGGTGGCATCAGGACCGTCCGCTGCCAGGGCATAACTCTCAAAGACCTATGAATGCATAGTGATGAAGAACGATGATCCACATTATATCTGACTACTCGTTAGACTCGACGTACAGGTAAAATGTGGGGGGCTAATTGATTTGGGAAAAATCGGATAATTATATAGAATGTTGTAGATGCACCATCTTAGCCATCCATAACGAAAATGGAGGCACAATCTTAGCCATTGGATCAAATTAATCTCCACCATCTATAGTGAAGATGGAGGCACAATCTTAGCCATCCATAATGGAAATGGAGGCACAATCTTAGCCAATGGATCAAATTCATCTCCACCATCCATAGTGAAGATGGAGGCACAATCTTAGCCATCCTTAGTGAAGATGGAGGCACAATCTTAGCCATCCATAGTCGAGATGGAGGCACAATCATAGCCATTGGATCAAATTAATCTCCACCGTCCGTTGAGGAGGTAGATGTGTATATAAACCCCCAAGGGGACTCATTTCTCATTAAGCCTTCCAAGCCTTCCAAGTGTAATATAAGAGCATTCTTACAAGCTCTTTCTCCCTCTATTTTCTCTCTCTAAATTCTCTTAGAGTATGAGTGTGCTTACTTAGCTTCTTAAAGTCTAAGTCAAGCATCCTTAAGGCTTACTAGCAAGCTAAGCAAGAATTCCAAGCAAAGCTTGCTAGGCTGCACGGGTTTAAGTTTGAGTCAAGCATTCTTACACTTCGAATTGACTTGATCGTCGGAGAGGCGTTCACCGGTCGACAAATCGGGGGCTGCCTTTTTTGTAGGTCGGGCCGCGCAGAGCTGAGGACGACGAAGTGTTGACCACCAGCTGTTAGCTAAACCCGTCCCTTCGTTCCACGTCATCAGTAACTGTACACCGAAGGATTCCTTCCGGAATCAGTTTGGTTTATAATTCTTCCTATGTGGTTATTTCTCTCATCTTAGTACTTAGGAATTTTACATCCATTCCAGGTTGCATTAATGTTCTCTTTTCTCTTTTGCTGAGTTTGGATATTCAATTAATGTTATCATTTTGGGGATTTTTCTAAAGAAGCTACTTGTGAAAGTCAAAAGTTTGTACTTTTTTTTGTATGATTAGAGAGAGCTTGAAATATGGATTTTTCTTTTGTGGCGTGGATTCTATTGACCGCTAATAAGTTAGCTATGAGGGTAACAATGTAGTGGATTTGAAAAAATCGTATTTGGTGAAGTCGCTCCCCTTTATTAGAGCACTTGCATTACTAATTGATATATGCTTCTCATTTTACTGGTTACCTATTCTAATTTGATTTATGCAGGCTTGCCTTTTAGTTTTAGAGTACACTCTTTATTTTGTATCAATTGCATCACTGTCAATATCATCCATCTTCCCTTTTCTATATTGTATTATATGTACATATCTTTCCTATAATCATTCAATTACGATGGTATGAACAATGTTATAGCCTTGGTTTGGGCAGTGCCTATTCTCTACCTTTTTCTAGACGCATATTGAATAGCAAGCATCAATGCATTTTAGATAAGTTCATCATGGGGCATTGGCTTGGTCATTGGTCTAGCCATTGGTGGTTATCTTGCACAGGTGAATTCTTTTTCTGTTAAGATGAGATTCATTTATTTGTTTTGATGCGTGCCAAGATAATTGTCTTGGAAATTCCTGTATGTTTTTTCATTTGGTGTTTATTTACATCTTGGATTTCAATCTACCTTGTCACAGCCTGCAGAAAAATATCCAAATATCTATTCTCAAGACTCAATTTTGGGAGGTAAGACCTGTTCTTTCAACTTGTCATACCATAACTATTCTATTATACTTCTGCATCCAACCACTTTAATAATACATCAATTGCTGCTAATAATCCATTTCAGGTTTCCATATTTCCTTGCTTGTTTGGTCATATCAATCTTTTCTTTAGTTGTATTTTTTATCTGCTTTTGGATCCTGGTATGATCTCTTTCTCCATTGATGTATATTGTGCTATCACCATAGCTCTTAATTTTTCTCACTGTCTGTAATTATTTTTTTGGGTGCATAGTGATGTAAAGATGCTTTTATATGTTAAAACCTCAACTATCACCCATGATAATTAAAGTAATAATAGTTCCAACTTAATCCTCCCTCTTCTTTTTTTCCAGTTTGTCATTTTTTAGATTTTAATAGTTATATTTTAAGTCACTTGTAAGGTGAGAATAAGGTTCTATTTTAAGTCAAACGAAAGACGGGTGCTTCAGAAGTGGTATTTTCTGAAGCCACAGTGCCGACATAGACTTTTGCTTGTCATAAGTTGATGGGACCTGAAAGTAGTGGTTTTATTGTTGGTTGAACTCTTTGGTTATCTTTTCTAAGTCTACGTCTTTAGTTAATCTGTGAGTTTGCATCTTTAAACCTGATTTTGCTAAGTCTATGTGTTTAGTTAATCTCTTTGGTTATCTTTTCTAATAATTCATTTTTTTGTGTGTTTCAATTGTTTAACAGGTTGCATTTCTGGAGCTAACGTCTCTTAATGAAGAAAATGTAGATAGAGATTTTTTATATATATATAATTCTAAGAAGTTAGGCATGTTTTCAAAGTACAATTTGAAGTCGTGTATAGAGCAAGTACTTTTTCATAAAATGTTCAATCAGCGAACTACAATAATAATTAAAAAAACAGGATGGATTCAAAACAATGCAAGAATATTTAATTTTGATTTCCTTAGTCTTTGTTGCTATTTCTACAATTAATTTTTTTTAGGCACTAATTTGTAATTTATTTAATTGATGTTTGATCTATTTTAATTTGTTGGTTTGTTAATTGGAGAATAATTATATCGCTCTATATTATGCAATTCTAATTTTATTTATTTATGTATGGTGATGCTGGTAATTAGTACAAAACTTGTTAATTAAAAAAAGAACAACTATATACAATTGTTCTATTTTTAATTTGATAAGCTTTATATTAATTACCAGCATTATTTCTTAAAAAAACTAAAATAATACTAATAACACTTATAAGTGTGGGGGAAATTAAGACTTCTTGCATCTCCCAGAATGGGCATAGTGAAAAATGACCACACTTAGATTGTGGGTAATTAGTACTTACTCTACATTTATAAGTATGGGGAATATAGCTCTGCTCACATTTCCATTAAGTGTGGAGAACAATTTCACACACTTAACTTTCCCACATTTAGCCTAAGTGTGGGCAACGGTTATTTCTACACTTATAAGTATGGTTATTAGCAAAATCAAATGATGAGGGAAGCAACCTTTTTTGTAGTGTAGCTTCCATTTGGTGCGACTTTTGGGCGAAATCCGAACGAACCAACCACGTTCTGGCGCCGAATTGGAGCTCGAACGTGCACCCCAGGTATGGCCACGCAATTCACCTCTTAGTTGCTTCAATTTTCTATAAATTAGGGTAGAAATCGTTGCTTTCAAATACCCAATATTCAACTTCAAATCAAAAAGTGCATTTAGGTTTGTTTTAGGGTTCAAATTGTTGGAAAATTGGGCGTGATTTGGGTCCTGTTCGACCGTGGGTAAGCAAGTGCCGAAGAAGTGGAGTTGTTTGAGCCCCTAAAGTCGAGCCAAAACCATGAATTGAACCTCTAGCTTGTGTTCAAGGTGACGGTTCCTTTCCTCCTAGATCACTATTATTTTCGATGAATTTAACTAAATTAGTTAGCACATGTTAATTATGAGATTAGAAATCAGTTTGGGTGAAACTGGAGTCAAAGTTAAGAAGTCACGAACATGGTGCTGATTTTGGGTTAACCGTATGCTGGCTCGATGTCTAGTCAAATGAACCGATTAATTGAGAATTTTAAAGTAAACAGAATGTTGTTATCGAGCTGTCATCGCATGAGTTTGTCGCACTCGAATTCTATCGGACGCTTAGGGATGAAAGTTAGGCAGCTGGAATAATTATGGAAAATAACTGAATTATGTCTAAGGGCTATGGCTAAATCGGTTTGGGTATGTTAGTAGTCTATTCGTAGTAATTTCAACGAAATATTATGCTTATGGATATCAGTCAGCGAACTAAAAGGGCAAAATGTCGCTTTAAAGTCTCGATTGCATCAGTTGGTACACTTAAACACTATGTTGTTTATTAAGCATGAATGTCATACCTATATATGATCGTTTTATATATTGTTGGTTTGTATATGCCCATATTAAACCGAGCTTGGTAGTTGGATGGCATGAGATGGAACTATCGAGTGTTTTGAGGTTCTTGTGGTCGGTGCTGTGTGAGGAGGGAGTTTGTGTTATGAATTACAACAATCGTGTGGATTGCGACGCCATGTGTGGCTCATCGAGTAGATTCTGCTGAGTTATGATATGAAGTGTATAAATGTGCTATGTGTGAACCCTTTTCCCCCCAATATGTTACGTGGCATTATGTGATTAATCCTTGAAACTTTAGACATTTTTAAAAAGAAAAGGGTCGTTTAGAAAGCTTGTTTTACGCATTGAAAACGCTTTTAAGTTTGTCGGTTGTCTGTTCACTTGTTAGGATGTCTAACGTATAAAAAGGTTATAAATCATCAAACTACTCAGTTAGGGACTCAAATGAATAGTCGATGGGTTTAGGAAGTTTAAAAGTGAGCTAAAAGTGAGTTCGAAAAAGTTTTTAAGGCATTGGTTTAGGTATGACCCCTCCTCGTGTCTAAAAGAATTTAAACGACCCCAAAAAAAGTACCTTAAGGTGCTAATTATGAAACTTAGCTTATTTGCATGCTCTTTACTTACTTAAGTCTCTATTGAGTTTCGATTAAACAATTAGTAAGTTCATAATGATTTTAAGAAGCATTTGTGTTGAAAATATAAAAAGAAACCTTAAATTGTCTTATAAACGAGCCAAGTACCTTAAGTTTCTGAATAGTAGCTAGTTTGGGAATATTTTAAGCCTTTAGTTTATTTATACACCCTTCTTGAGTTTTAAAAGGAATTGAAATGAGCTATAGAATGATCACTGAAGTTTTTATTTCGAATCTAATTTGAGTTAAACGCTAAGTATTTTGAGTTAAGTTTTGAATAATAATGAGCTTGAAAGCGATCGAAGGTCTTAATTCGCTTAAGGACCTCTCTTTGAGTTAAAAAGGAATTTTCAAACGGATCCAGCTTGCATGATTGCTAACTAAGTATTTAAGTCTCAATTGAGTTTCAATTTGGAACTTAGTTTGAATTAAACGTTAACTAAGCACATTATGTCTCAAATGAGTTTCGATCTACGATTCAGCAAACCTATTACGTTTAAAAGAACCTTTTAAGCTAAAAGTGAAGTCGTTTTATGAATTAGCAAACATTTTACGTTTATAAGAAGTCTTTAGGCCAAAAATGAAGTCGTTTTACAATTTAGCAAACTTATTACGTTTACAAGAAGTATTTAAGTTAGAAACTAAGTCGTTTACAAGTTAATAAGCATATTACGTTTATACGAAACTTTTAAGTTAGAAACGAAGTCGTCTCACAAACTAGCAAATGTTTTACATGTATATGAAGTTTCCTAAGTTAAAAACGAAGCCATTTTGCAAGTTAGTAGCCGTATTATGTTTACAAGAAGCTTTTAAGTTGAGAACGAAATCGTTTTACGATTAAGCAAACCTATTGTGTTTATACAGAATTTTTAAGTTGAAAACGAATTCATTTTACGAATTAGTAAACGTATTACGTTTATAAGAAACCTTTAAGTTAAATGTAAAGTCGTTTACGAATTAGTAAACGTATTAAGTTTATAAGAAGTTTTTAAATTAAAAATAAAGTGATCCATAAGCATTTAGTAAGGTTATGATCGTCTTGTAAACAGGTAAGTTTTCAGTATAGTAAGCAATTGAAGAAGAGAAAATGAAATACGTTTTTAAAGGCTAAAAAAAGTGCTAGGTAATTGGCCAGGGTTAGAAACTGGACTCAAGATATAAATTATCTTGGTGTGAGCTGTTCCTGAAAACTGGACGCAAAGATGGCGTGAGCTGTTTCCCCCTAAAAGAAGCTAGGAAGTGGACTCAAGATATGAATTTTCCTGATGTAAGCTGTTCCTGGGAACTGGACTCAAGATATGAATTATCTTGGTGTGAGCTGTTTCCCAGATAAGTTATGATGTGTGACGCGTAAGAAAACCTTGAGGGGGACTGGAGTCAAGATATGATTATCTTGGTATGAGCTGTTGCCCCACAGCGGACAATATCGAGGTTAGAATTTACTTGCTGAGACATTTTTTGGCTAAAAGTTAAGTACGTATATCCGGGGGGGTAACGTAGAATAAGAGTGACAATCTCACTTAAGGGCGGTGTTGACCTCCCCTAGCCAGCACAATAAAATGTTTTATGTTATAAGTATGTTCCTAATAAATATGAGATTTGGCAAATTGCCATTCGAAGCAGTTAAGAAAGGAAAAGAAGTTATTTTAAAGGAATATGAGGCGTTTTTAAGAAAAGAAGAAAGCTTTCAAATGCGCATAACCTACACATATTTTATGAATGTGTTCTGAATATAGTTTAAATGAATTTCTGGTGTAGTTGGTTGTATCCTAGCAATACATTGAATGTTTACGCTTTTAATAGTGCATATCTTAAGAAAGAATGTTTTTTGCAAAGCTTTTCTTACCAATTTGGGTGTCTCATAAGTTTTTAGAAGAGTTGTAAGTTTTAAAGAAGTTTACATGATTTATAAGTTCTTGGCATATAACGTGAGTCACTATGTTTTTCCCAAGTGTGTTTGAAAGCATAATATTCGTTCTTGTGTTACATGATTATGCGCCTCAATGCTAGTTAGAAAGGAATTATGGTCATTGAGGGCCGAGGAATGAGTTGAGGAGCTAGCGTAAAGTGCATGAGTGGTAATCTCTCCTTGGGGACTTTGATTGCCTAATATTATAGTAGTATACGAATACGTGATATGTGACTATTACTGATATGAATGCCTACAAATGGTTTTGGTTTTAAGGAGTAGGAGAATTCTCACTGAGCGTGTGGTTGCTCATCCCTTTATTATTCCCTTTTTCCCATGTTCAATTTGGGTAGGTATAAGAGATCCTCTAAAGTTATTTCGATAGCGACGCCTCAGGAGTCTGTCAGTTTTGCAAAGTGTTTGATGTCTATCATGTTGTAAAATTTTAAATTCATTGCTGTATGTGAAAGCATGTAGCCGGCTTTGTACCTGTATATGTATCATTCTGATCCTTCTTTTAGTTGTTTGATTATCAATGATCCGGGCCAGTGGCCCGACATTGTGAACTTGGATTATTTTAGCATATGTTATACCTATTTACCAATTATAGGTACCCTTAGTTGAGCTAAGACCCTAGAATGTCGCTAAAATAGGGAAAACTCTTGCAGTTTTGTTCCAAAAAGACTATCTAAATGCTAATCCAAATCCTCGATCTTCAAGAGCCTTAGGAATTTCCTTCTAGGAAGTCCTGGCGATGTGACTCTCCCTAGGTTGGGGGCATTACATTAGGTGGTATCAGAGTCATAGGTTTGCATCATGCATTTAGATAGCACAATAGGCATGTGCTGTGTGAAGATACGTGACTTATGTGGTTATGTGGTCGTGTCTTGCCTGGTATTACTTGTATTAACAAGTGTATAATTTATAATATGTATGTATATGCCGGTTCTTCCCTTGCCATCTCAGTGGCAGTGTAGGATAATTTTTCTCATCGTCGACCACATTTATCTACCTTTATGGTTGGCCGCTTGGAATGCTGTTATATTCTAGCATGCAATGGATGATGGGGAAAAGGTTGAGGGGGGGACTTTAATTTCTATGAAGCGGTTTAGTTCCATCGCAAGAAAATCAACTACAGAAGCGGTGAATCTTATGAGATGACCTATGAAATTCTAGGGGGTAGAAGAAAAGGATTTGCATATGGTGTTCATTTATATTGAGGAGGCTTGCGATAGGGTGCCTTGAGAAGTGCGCTGGAATTGTGAAGTACTAAGATGGTGAGATCTCCCGCGACTCCTAAGTCACATTGTCAGTGTTCAACGAAATAAGTGCAATTGGTGTTGACCAAGTGTTATGGATTCACTAGTTTGTTCAAGCATGTATATGCATTTTCCTTAAGTAAAATGTGATATGCATGTACAATTACATGAAGGTTGAGCAGAGACTAAACTAGTAGCTATACATAACAACTCTTGCCATTTGCAAATCATTCCTTTAGCAAAGGAATCATACCCTATCAGCCCTAAAGTGATCGTAAGTTAACCTTCGTTCAAAATGGAACTAATTAATTGCTTGTCTGAATTGTGTGACAGATGCCTCCTCAATGAGAACTAACACCAGAACCAACGACCATTGAGATGATATGCCAGTTTAATAAGGTTAAACCTCCCAAGTTTAAAGGTGGAACTAACCCTATGGTATACGAGGAATGGCTTAGGAGAATGGAAAACTTATTTGAAATCCTGGAGTGTCCTGAGGGATTTAAGGTGCATCTGGCCACCTATCAACTAGAAAAAGAAGTTGAATTCTGGTGGGAAATGGTAAAACCTAGAGCGAATGAACCCGTGTTAACCTAGAACCAACTGAAAGCCTTGATGGACACACAATATGACTCTCAGGATGTAAGAAAGACTAAGGAATGGGAGTTTTTATGCCTAAAGCAAGGAGAATTGAGCATAATAGAGTATGCGGAGAAGTTCAACAAGCTGAACTGCTTTGCACCTAACCAAGTGGCCACCGAAGAAATGAGGATAAATCACTTTAAACAAGGATTAAAAGGAGAAATAAAGGAGATAATAGCAGGATCTGCCTATACCAACGTTCGAGAAATGTACCAGAAGGCTGTGAAAGTAGCTCGCATCATATATGAGACTAAGAAAGAAAACAAAGAAAAAGGCCGAGCAAAGAGGGAAATTGGCCCTGGAGAATCCAATTCCCATGGAAGCAGAAACTTCAGAAGATTTAAATCTGGGATAAAACAGGATAAGGGGAAACAAGCTGTCCAATGGGAACCAAGGATAATGTGTGGCCAGTATGAACGTGAGCACCCCGGACCATGCAGAAGCTTCACGGGCTCATGTTTTGAATGTGATGATATGGGTTGCCCAAGGGCCACGTGGAATAATCCAGGTAATATTCAGAGATGTGGAATGGGAATCAACCCAATGACACAACAAGGTCACTCTCCAACTGGTGTTTCCCCAGGAAACAATAGGGACCGTAAGAAACCTCAAGCGGAATGTCGAGCATTCTGATTGGAACCAGAATCCACTAAGGTAGTACCAGATACTCCTCCTATTAACCATCTTTATGCTCGTAATTTAGTTTATTTTTAACACTACTCTAAACCCGAGATTCGCAAAGAAGCTAACGATAGTGGATAGCTAAGTATGAAGTAGATCGGGATTGTGGAAGGAGTGCGGGAGAAGCACGCCCCCGTTATTTCCAACAAGAAAGCAATTTCGAGGACGCAATTCTTTTAAGGGGGAAGAGTGCAATACCTGCATACTTTATATTCCGTTAGGTTGTTTGTAATGCCTTTTTGCACTTTGAAAACCCTATTTTAGGAGCGATATAAGCTAAAATTATTTTCTCTAAGTACCTATGTGAGAGCTAATTTTATTAAAAAGGATATTATTGTCATTGTTATTATTATTACTATTAATATCATTTTTAGTTTTGAAAATCTTTCGATGATTTTTAATAAGCGCTATTGATAGTTATTAACGAGTGCTAAGTCGATTAGAAACCCCAATATGATTAGGTTGTTAGTCTTAGAAGTAGCTCGATAACTATTAAATCGAGCCTAGACATGCTTGAGAATGAATAATTGATGAATGGTTAGGTTGTCGATTATTGAATTTAGAGTTTGGGATGCGAATTAGGCAAGCGACACCGATTGCTAAACAGCTTGGACCAAAATTAATGAAAGAGAGTAGGGAGGGGAAAACTTGTAAATTAGCGTGACCCCCCTTCTTTCTCCTTCTCCCAGCCCATGACACCCCCCAACACTCTCTCTCCTCTTGCTCTGCTGCCCATCTTCTTCCTCATCCTCTCCTCCTCCATTAACGACACTTCGAAGCTCAAGCCAGTAGATTTTTGCCCCACAACAACCGCAAATTCATTCCTTTCGGCCTCCCCCATGAGCTAGCTTCCATTTGGTGCGACTTTTGGGCGAAATTCGAACGAAGGATTTAAGGTGCATCTGGCCACCTATCAACTCAAAAAAGAAGCTGAATTCTGGTGGGAAATGGTAAAACCTAGAGTGGGTGAACCCGCATTAATCTGGAACCAACTGAAAGCCTTAATGGACGCTCAATATTACTCTCATGATGTAAGAAGGACTAAGGAACGGGAGTTCTTACGCCTAAAGCAAGGAGAAATGAGCGTAATATCCGTGATCTTTTGGTCACATGGAGACAACCTTACTGTGCTCCATGGCTCTCCTTCCAAAAAATAAATTTCTAACAAAGTAAAATAATAAAAATAACACGCAAAAATCTGCTGAAAATAAAATAACCAGAATAAAAAAAGTACTAAATTAAAGACTACTAAGATTTAACTCTATGACTCAAACAATCACAAAAAAAAAGAACAATATCGGGGAGCAATTTGATAAAATATTCAAATATTAAAATTTTCACAGAATAAAAGAAAACAAATATCACTCGATGAGAAAATTGGTTAACCTTAATATATATTTTACCATGTTCCGTTATTTAATCATCGATACACATATTATATTTACTAAATAGTTAAATTGCAGGTTAAGAATGTTCGTAACCTCTATTTTCTCTTACTGTTTAATGCACCATAGAACGTTTAAGGATGAATTCTATTAAATCATTTAACTTATTACTCTACAGCATAACAAATTAAAGACTCAATGCATTAGGATTTAGAAAAACTTCATCTAACCTAAACTATTAAATCCTCTATAGTATATTCATATAATTTAGATCTAATTTGATTTTTTTATCCTTAAAAGTCAAAAGTTGTTACTAATTAACACTATTTAAATGTTAAAATTATTTAGGTTCCCAAACAAAAATAGTTCAACATTCGACATTAAACAATTATTGCAAACCAACTTAGATTATTCATATAAACATAATATAAAAATTTTTAAGCACACAAAACTTATCTTAAAAAGAATAACTTCACATGGTAAACTATAATATTCGGTCAAGCAAAATATTAAACTAGCTTAACATAATAATACTAAAACAAATGTCTTCAACAAATAACAACAAAATAAAAAAACAATAGAGTGAAATGAACGAAACAGACCAACATCAAAATGAAGAAGTTGATGATTTATGATGAGATCGATTCTTGGATGAATTTCATGAGAAGCGTGATTCTGAGATGATGAGGATGATTCTAGAGTGGTGATTCTGAGATTGTGATTCTGCGATAATGCGTGAAGATGATGGCTGTTGATGATGGTTTTGATGATGGTGATTATCTCATGATGCCTGATTGATAATGGTGGTTCTGCCATGAGATGATGAATATGGCAATGATGGTGTTTTTCAATGATGATATGGTGTGATGATGGGGTATGATATTTGGGATTAGCGATAATATGAGGATGGGAGATGATTTACGAGAATTATATTGAATGTGTGGGTAGGGTGACTATGGTCATGAGGTTAGCAAGATTTTTGGAGGGTTGTGTGAGTATGTGGCTAGACATGAAGGTACGTGATGGTGATTATCTGATGATCAACAAGTATGGGTGATAGAGGATAATGGTGCTGCGTGTGATGCCATGAATGTCAGATGGTTAGCGAGATATAGGATAGGCGTGGGGAAGAAGAAGGAGAAAATCAAGGGAGGTGGGTTAAGATGGGTCACGGCTGAGGCTTTGAATTTTTTTTTTTTTGGTGGGTTAATGATACAAGGGCTTGGGCTTAAATCCTCTTGGTCAATCTCCATTTTCAACATTACTTCATCTTTTTCTCGCAACTTGCCCAAGTTATTCATTACCTTGGAATGAAGTGTTCTTAATAATTCTTCAATTGATCCATTTAACCGGAAAAATAAGGAAGAAAAATATAATAAGTAGCACATTAATATCAAATTAAAAATTGGCCTAATATTAATATTTTAGCCTTTAATTAAAATTACAACTTAAATTAGGTCCAATACCTCATGTTTTTATTTTTATCATTATTTTTCCTTAAATATGCAAATGCAACTAAATATGCAACTATATGCTACAAATAATAAAAACATCTAAGTAAATAAGGATAGAATAAATATGAAAATAAAGCTCTAATAAAAATTAATTTTCAACTTTCGCATCCCTGTGCTCCACCCATTTGGTTTATTTTCACTTTGCAAAAATACTTATTACATATTCTCATCGTTTAGACTTTGTTTGGACCTTGAAAAATTTGGTGGAAAGAAAAAAAATTTTAAAAAGTACCTTTTTTTTGCGTTTGGTTTAGAAAAAATCACAAAGAAAAAAAATATGAAGGAAGTTAGGTAGAAAAATTGTTAGAAACAAGTGACAAAATTTTCCTCATAAAATTGTGAGAAAAGTTTGAGGAAACTTCCCAACCTCTCCAACCTAACATTGTTTAGATGACATTAAAATGATTCAAGTAGTTTATCAATATTCAAATTTGTCATTCAAATCATTGTTTTTTTCCTCAATCCAAACAAGAGAAAAAAAACTCATTTTCTCTCTTTTTTTTCCTTCAACTTTTCTTTCCACTAAATTTTCTAAGGACCAAATGAAGCCTTGAAGCCCAAGAAGTTTTTTTTCTTGGTGCAAACTAATTTTGTGACTCACCTACTCCAAGAGACTATGGCAAGGACTTACAAAGGAAGATACTAGTAATAACTACATTTGCACCATGGAATGGCATGATTAGGTGTCTTCTCTAGCAGTAGTGAGAGAGGGAATTGCCAACCCTAGTAGCAGTGACAGAATTTGTCGCCTATCCCACCGGCGCTAGTGGTCATTAGAGGTCACTTCACCTTCATTGGGCGGGTTGAGCTCCGGGAGCCACTGTGCAAAGGGATGGCAGTGGTGAGCGCTAGTGTGGTTGGTGCGGTTGACGATGCTGCTGTGGGAGTTACGGTGCCTTGTGCCTGGTTGTCTAGTGGTGGTTACAGACGAGTTGAAGGTGGTGATTTCAGTGGCAAAGGTGAGTCTTCTTCAAGCTTTCTTTGCATGATCCATGGCAATTTCTTTCGTTGCTAGGGGTTGTTTGTTCGAGGCAAAAGTTTGAGATCTGAAGTGTGAATTGCAGGAACTAGTCTTTTCTATCTCAGATGAGAACAATGATAAAGGTTTTGCTTCTTGTGCTCCGATGACTACTTTGGTAGAGCAAAAGAGATCATCACTGTTTTCAAAGAATTCTAAGGTATCATTTCTAATCCCTTACATGAGCCAATTCTTCCCCATAATGGCAGAACTATGATGTCTTTTGAGAATTCTGGTATGAAAGAGTTTAGGTCTCAACATGTTCACTCAATATTTATAAGAATTTACCTTCTAATATATATGTTGTACTTTTGAAGAATGAGTTTACTTGTTTTGGATATGTGGTTGATGTGTACATTCCTAATTGGATTGTTAGAAGAAGTTATATGAAATATAGTTTGCTAGGTTTAAATTTAGAAATGATGGTGAGAAAGCTATTCAATCTTTTCATAATAAGCTTTTTCAGGGCAACTTTGTGAGTGTTTGTTAGGGTAAATTTTCAAAAGAGGCTTTGTTCAAATAAGGATTGTACTCTTCTTAAGAGCCACAACACTAGAAATAAACTTTCAAAGTGGAGATGGATCCCAAAATGAAGGTGTCATGATGACATCCCCTCTTTGCGGAATGACATTGATAGGGATAATGTGGTTCAAAATACGGTGGATAGCTTTGAGTATACCCAACTTGATTACTCACATGCCATCCTGGTGAATATTGATTAACATCATTCTAATGGAGATTTTGCTGAAGGTGACCAACAAGTTTGCTCAGATGTGAGTAAAATAATTTCGCTTCCATTGGGAACTACATTGAGTTACTCTATTTACATCGGCAATCTGTAACCTTGAAGAAAGTCTTACAAGACTGCATTGTGAGCGGATCTTCTATTAAAGATGTTAAGGAGACTATTCAATCCTCTAGCTCCAATGAACCAAAAAAGCTTGAGGAATCTCCAAGGCATTTAACTAAGAAGTCTAATGCTAATGTAAATGAACAAGAGTCTACTACCAACCTGAAATCCCCTGCGCTAACAGAGTTTGCTTATGAATGCTAGACTTGGCTATGCACCTGGGTGTTTGTGTTATAGGGGACGAAACTCCAGCTTTAAAAAGAATTGCGAGGACTTTGAGAAAAATTAGATGAGATCGTCACTGTTAGTTGGTCGAAGTAACAAAAGTGTAGAGTTTATCTTTCAACTATTTGATTGCTTAGTGGTCCTATTTTATTTATTTTGCTACTTGTGAATTTGCTTAGAAGTTGTCTTTTGTTTCTTCCTTATTGGAACTTATATTGGGTTTTACTCTACTTATGATCGAAGAAAAGTTTCTTTGGTACAAAGTTAAAGCCAAAAGTCAAAATTCTTCTTCAAAACTTCCATGTTTATAAAGAAAAAATGATAGTAATGGTCCCCATTCTATTGTTAATTTGACTAGCAAATTACACGCTTACCTTGCTATTTATTTAGAGGGGTTATTGTATCTTAAAGATTAGGAATATCCGTTAAATGACCAATATATCATAAATAGTCAAGTTTTATATTAGTTTTATTAAGATCATAAGACAAGTATTTATAATTGGTATAACACTTCTATGTATGAGAATCGAAACCCACAAAAAAAGTACCTAGACCTAGTTAATGCCCAAAAATTGCATCAAGCTTTTAAAAATTATCATCGAGTATTTTTTTAATAGTAACACTATTATATTTATTTTGTTTTTTTAATTTATCATCAAATGATTACACAACTTATCGTATTTGGTGACAATTGATAAATTATATAAAAAAAACTGATAACTCAGTTACATGTTAAAATGAAACAACATAGTATTAAACATGGTGGCATGGGTTGGGGGGAATCTAGTGATAGATTGAAACAAAATTCATTGGTGGCATTTTTGGGCATTAGCTCCACGCACTCCCACCGACCCGAGCGCTGTCGTTCTGATGCACCATACTGTGGTGTACTCAGCTGTATAATATAACACGCCGCCGACCTCAAATACTCGCCAGTAGCCCCACTTCCCTTTTCACAGTCGAAGAAATCTTGGTCTTGCGTCTCTGAAAATTTGGGGCTTCTCCGTTGAGAGATCCTGATTATGGTTCTCTGCAGGCCGAAAGTCTCACTTTGCACGCCTTCGTAGCGAGGGCGACCCTGTTTTACGGCAGTCTGGAATCCTAAAGAAGAAACCGCCTCGATTCGACGTGCAAAAAACCCTAGGAAATAGCACAATGCCGAAACTGTGTTTAGGCTTCTTACAGAAAGTTTGGCATCCGGCCGATCCAGCTTCCGAAGACGATTTGGCCGATCCAACTTCGGAAGACGATTTGGCCGATACAACTTCCGCAGACGATTTCTTTTACAGGTATTATCTCAGTGAATTAACTATCGATGGTAATGGTAAATTTCTCAGGCTGGGGGACGCTGGTAGTGATCCTTATATCTATACAACAACAACTACTGTGCCAAGTGGAGGTCCTGCTGTTGTGAATTCTAGCTCCTCGTATTTGAATAAAAAACCGTGTTTCACTTTCACCTCCAACAACGACTTCGGTTTAGTGAGGGTGCAGTTTCAACACAATGCTTCTCATTCTCCTGTTGAATCTTCCTTCCGTCGGCCTCTGGATGGGGATACCTTCAAGGCTCACTTGGTTTGTCGTCATGCCTTCCGCGCTGATTGTCACGTTGCAGCACTCCTCAAAACCTGGGTCTTTAATATGCGTCTGTACCCTGTGTTGGACTTGCAAATTGTGGGCACTAGCCAGGATAGACAAGAACTAGTGCCGTTGTTTTGGACTTGCATTCTTGCTCGTGACAAGGTGTATTGCTTATTCCCTGCTCGCTTTCGGTTTCCTGGATCTCAGCCTGCCTTTTGGTGCCATGATCCTGCTACCGGTAACCGGGAAGAGCTTCCCGTGCCCGAGTTTCTTATGGGGGATCCCAAACCCCAGAACGTTTGTGGGCATGTGTTTGTTGCAGAGCATGATGAGATACTCATCTCTTTATCCAACATGGAATTCTACTCTTATAGTATCAAACTTGGGATTTGGAGGAAAGTTGCTTTTAGGCCTGAACTCAATGAGAAGTGTAAGGCCCCTTTGGCCAAGATTTCTTACCCTGTCGTAGGGGAGGCCATGTGTTCATATGGTGATAAATTCTATGTTTTCAAGTTTGATACACTGTGCAGATACACCCTCAAATTTGGCACGGAGAGCTTGGAACTCATCTGCTCCGGGGTTTTTCGCCTTCCCCCTAATAGCAAGTTAGCTCATGTTTTCGCATCTGGAACTGAGTTGCAGTGGATTTACCCTTTCTCAGACAATTTGTTGTGCATTATCGGGGTGAAATATGACCGTGGTTATGATGAGAGAGCCTCAATCTGTTTCTCCACGGTCTTTCTTCTTGAAGATAGTTTTCTTATTATACCCCTGGATTCTGTCCAGGAGATGGTGGAGGCAGAAATTTCTGACATGTCTTGTTTCATAATGTGAGCAACTCCCTCCTCCCTCCCATTGGTTTATATATATTTGTTCGCTTTTAGCCCCTCTTGTCTTTTGCTTATATTTCTCAATTTCATTAGTGTGAGCGTTAATGTCTGTGATCATGACATTGCTTGATTCATTCTTGAATAAAATAGGGATGCTGAACCTAGGCTTTATTGCTCCACTTTGTTGCATAACATTGCACAAATGACGGTGCAAGAGATGCAATCCTTGCCATCTCCTGTAAACATGGAGCAAAAGATGAAATCCTTGCCGTCAGAGGTGCCTCCTATAAACAGAGCTGACAAACTTGATCCAGTGCCTATGACAACCAGAATGAGGTGACAATGCTTCCTATAACTTCTAAACTTTTAGTCCAGAGAAATTCAGTGACAGACTTATTCTGATTCTAAGCTTAACTGAATAATTGGTTACCTTGCATTAGGGATGAATGCTTTGAATGTTGTATCTATGATGTATCCCCTCAAGGCAAATTCCTCAATCAGAATAGAGACTTGGACCAAGTAATACGCTATGTTTAGAAAAGCATACCCGCGGCGCGCCTAGGCTCCCAAAAGCGCCGAATCCCACTCTCCTACGCCTTGGAATGGGTCAAGCTCAGCCCATTCTCAATGCATGCGCTTTTTTGGGCTTCAGACTGAGGCCTAAAGCCCACAAAGCCCGCACTTTATAAATCATAACAGACTATTTGGGGGAAAAAAAACCTTTATGAGGGGCCTCGACTGCTTTTTTGTTTATAAAAGCCTTTCAATCAAGATGTTACTAGAAGTAAATAAAGCATATTGCTACTACTAAACATGAGTTTGGAGTTGGAAACTCTAACCCTGGTGATAACAATCTAATAAATGTTTTGTTCTTGTGTGTTCTTTTAGAATTACTTCTTCATTCTCCTCCTTTGTTATTGGACAACCATGAAAGGTTTTTCTTTGCTTCCTTTTTGTTTTTTTGAGGCTTCAAGGAGGTCGAAAATGGTGCCTCCTCCAGTGCTACAATGATAGCCCTTGCGCTTTTTTTTCGTGTGCTTCTTAATCTTTCTCCATTTCTGTCTCTCTTGGACTCTCTCTCTCTCTCTCTGTCTCTCTCTTTCTGGCATGCTGGCAGCATTTGTTGTGTTCGTGGGATTCAATTTATCGTAATCTAATTGAGCTGTGTGTAATGGTTTAATTGTATTTTGTCGTGTTTAATTGATTCTCTTTTTTTTTGGGGTGATTGGTGAAAGTCATTTATTTGATGCCATTATCTAGCTGATTTGAGAAGAAATATGGTTTTGGAATAATTTTCAAGCATTTGTTTAGTAAAAGTGCGCCTCATGTCTAAAAAGCCTGCGCCTTCGTTTCGAAGCCTAAGCCCAGAGCCCTATGACCCTTTGGGCTTTTGCATCTCGGGCTTTTTTAATCTAAGGTAATAAGCAAGCAACTATAAAAACTCAAACTCGCACTAGTAAAGATAGTGGGATAAAACGTACCTCACTTGGGCACAGAAACACCACCAAGGTAAGTATTAGTGCCCCAAATAACTCCTTGGATACAGAAATACTACCAAAGATATGCTAATACTCTTGCTAGACCACCACCTTACTCGGCCAAAAGCAATGATAAGCTAGAAGAGAGTTCGAGTGTTTAAACGTGATAGGGCTCAATTTCTTTCATATAATCATCAAAAGTGTCTTTACATAAGCTGCAAAGGGGGGAGGGGTTATATACTCCCCTTCCCACTTGCTTGCATTAGCTAGAAATTCAAAATGAGCTAACTGAACAAGGCTAGAATCGGATTCCCAAAATAGCCTACAAAAGGAAGGATGCACTCTGAATTTTAAACCTCTTTAATTGTGGATCTTGATGACTTACGTGTGGAGTTGGGAAGGACTGATCAGACCTCTACTCAAGTGTTCTTGCAAGTGGATGCTCTCCTGAAAACCCAAAAACAAGTCATAATGAGCTTGTACTTCCGGCTGGTTAATACCTGGGTAGAGGGAATTGATTCCCGCACGGTTAATAGCTCCTCTAAGGGTGGAATTTGGCTTGTTTTTTTTTTTTTAATGGCAACTTGATAATATTTTTAAGGTACTATCAAGCCATAAAAGTTTCAAACAAAAACTTGGAGAATTGGACGCCAAAACATAAGCATTTCCAGAACTGTGTAAAACTAGGCAGTTTTGCACACTTGACTTGTACTTGTACTCGTGATTTGAGGGGGTAAATGGACTCCAAAACATTTGCAACTTGTTTTATTGGACAGAGCAATTCTGGAACTTAAATGTAGGCCTCTTGCACCCTTGTTAAACCTTCGAGAATTGTAAGAAATCAAATGCACAAAATCGGGCTTGTGCACTTGTTCGAATTCGGGAAGGGCAGACCTTTGGTGAAGTAAAGCTTTGACAACTCCTTGAACTTTGGTGTTTGTACTTGGACTTCTTGGACTGTTTTGAGGACCTACGAGTTGTGACAAGGATGGACTTCCATCATTCTTTCCTTGTTAAGGAGAATTTGTCCTCAAATTTGCAAAATGATTGTCTTCTAAGTATGGACTGAAATCCGCCACATTGAACGTGGTTGAGACACCCTATCGTCCCCGGGCAAGTTGACCTTGTATGCATTGTCGTTTACCCCTTTTTAAGATCTCAAAAGGGCCATCAGCGCTTGGCATCAACTTGTTTTTGCACTTGGATGGGAACCGTTCTTTTCTTAAGTGGATCCACACTAGATCTCCGGGTTGAAACACCACTCTCTTCTTGTGCTTGTTTGCTTGAGTTTGGTGGGAGGCATTGAATTTCTCAATATTAGACTTGACTAACTCTTGAAGCTTTGGATCTCCTTCACTATCTTGCTCGCCTCTACGCTTAGCTTCTCATCCACAGCCTTGGGAACAAGGTCCAGGGGATTCAATGGATCCATCCCATAGACAACCTTGAAGGGAGATACTCTGGTGGCCTTGCTTGGTGCTCTATTGTAAGCAAATTCTGTATGTGGGAGAAGTAAATCCCAAGTTTTGGCATTAGGTTTAACCAAAGCTCTTAAGGGAGTCCCAATGGTCTGATTAGTGACCTCAGTTTGTCAATCCGTTTGAGGATGGCAAGTGGTGCTATACTTGGGCTTGGTTCCTATCTTCTTCCTTTAGGTAATCTAAAAGTGACTAAGGAACTTTGTGTCACGATCCGAAACTATGGAACTTGGAATATCATGCAATCTCATTACTTCTTTGAAGAATAACTCGTCAATGTGAGTGACATCATTGGTCGTATTGCAATGCTCCCTTAGCATGAGAAGGGTCTTGTTCTCACTGAAATGACCGGCCAATGATCCTTCATGAACCTCTTTAATAATCAACTCACGAGTGCCACACTTTGGAATGTATAAATGAGTACCTTTTAACAAATACACCTCTTGGATCAAGAAGTCTCCTTTCGGATGCCTTTGACATTCCTTGTAAAGGTCCCCAAAATTGATGGGGACCATCCTTTGGATCCTTTTGAGCCTCACCAATCAAGCCCATAGGAGTCAACCAACGCCGAGGAGATAAGGGAAGTTCATGCATTCGTTAAAAGCGCCCTAAACGACTCCAACTGCCCAGTTCATCTGGAAAATGGCCCGGTTTTGTCTATCTTTTGGGGCTAGCTGTTGAAGGATAATAAAATGCCTTGACCACTCTCCTTAAGTCTAACGAGTTAGCTTTCAAATAAAACAAGTTGCAAAGCTTTTGGACAATATTTGGTTAGCCATTCAGCAAGTTCTTTCCAGCAGTGCTGGCAGCAATCGAGCGCAGGCCAGTTTGGAGGGAAATTAAGTGTACCAAACAAAGGCCAACCTTTTTGAAACCTTAGGGCATGAAAGAAGATATAAAAATTTATCAAGAAACATGGCCAAAGTTCCCCCAAAGCACAGTAAGTTCTTTCCAGCAGTGCTGGCAGCAATCGAGCGCAGGCCAGTTTGGAGGGAAATTAAGTGTACCAAACAAAGGCCAACCTTTTTGAAACCTTAGGGCATGAAAGAAGATATAAAAATTTATCAAGAAACATGCCCAAAGTTCCCCCAAAGCACCCTATTGTGTTGCCTTTACCCAGCCAGAAGTATAATGAAATTCCCTTTTACCTAGTTTTGAGCTAGCCGCGGAGAAGGGTCTTGTTTCTTGGATTTCCACTTCTGCAACCAGCTGAATTTGAATTATATTGATGTAATAGGCTGCTTTGTAAGCTTGACCCCTCATTTACTCGAATCATTATTCCTAAAGAGGTGGCTAAGCTAGATTGGATTAGATATGTGCACTTAGGGGGGCTGATTTGATCTCCTTTCTTCCCCAAATGTACCGTTGACCTATGGCTGACTTCGGGAGGCTTGAATGGCTGGTATTACTCCTATAAATCCAGCCCCAAGCTCCTTTTGAACCAGGTTTGAATGAATGAACTTTGAGTTTGTATAACTCTTACTCTCTCAAATCCTAGTGTTGCATCTTGAGCTTGGCAACTCAAGTGGTTCTCTAGATCTCTTTATCTCTTTTAGGGGGTGATATTTTTGTAACCTAAATGATCAAAGGAGATTGCCCGAGTGTGAACAAGGGTGATTCTTCGGATTATCTCTTGATTTCTCACTTGATTATCCTAGTTTGCTTGCATTCTATTCGGGGAGAATCTATTGTCCTAAATTGGTCCCTTGTTTTCCCTGGTTGTTTGAGTGTTTGTGAGGTAAGAACACATCAAAAATCTTCATCATTGACATAAAAGGACTTAAGATGCTCAAACCCAAGGATACAAGCATCAAGTTGAAACAAGAGTAGGTGTCTTGTTGACAAATTATTGGCTCCACGGTTTAACTTCTAGGACTTGTGTTTGGAAGCAGAAAGATTGGAGGTACTCCACCCACATAGCATACTGTGAGTTAAACTTATGTTGCCCTTGAATGTACTTCAAGGCTTCACTGTCCGAATGTAGTATGAACTTACTAGCCACCAAATAGTGACTCCAATGCTCGAGACTCCTCACAATGGCGTAAAACTCCTTATCATACGTGGAGTACTTTCTTCTTGATTTACATACTTTCACACTAAAGAAGGCTAGGGGCCTTCTTTCTTGAGTGAGTACTCCACCAATCCCCACTCCAGAGGCATCACATTCTACGTCAAAGCTAGCACCGGGGCTTGGGTGAGCTTGACTTTCATGTCTTCAAAGGCTTCTTGAGCTTTGAGGGTCCATTTGAAAGATGAATCCTTAATCACCTTGGTCGTGGGGGCCATTATGGTACTAAAGTTTCTTATGAACCGCCTATAGAATGAGGCTAGTTCATGGAAACGTCATACGTCATGAATGCTCTTTGGAGGAAGCGAAGATCGAATGGCCTCTACTTTACTTTCATCCACCTTTATGCCATGGGCAGTCACTATGTGACCTAGAGAAGTCACCTTATTTGTGAAAAAGGCGCACTTTTTAAGGTTGCCATAAAACTTCTTCTCAAGGATAATCATGATTTGAGTTACATGGTCTCGGTGTTCCTCCTCACTCTTAATATAGATCAATATGTCGTCAAAGTACACCACCACAAGCCTACCAATGTAAGGCCTAAACATTTGGTTCATAAGCCTCATAAAGGTACTTAGAGAATTTGATAATCCGAATGGCATGACAAGCCACGGATACAAGCCTCCTGTAGTCTTGAAAGCTGTTTTCCAGTCATCCCCTTCTCTAATCCGGATTTGATAGCAACCACTTCTCAAATCCACCATGGAAAACACACATGAACCATATAGTTCATCTAGCATGTTTTCAAGCCGTAGTATGGGATCCCTATACTCGATAGTAATCTTGTTAATTTCTCCACTTGCCTTTGAACTTCTATGGTTTCTTTAGGATTCATCCTACCGGCTGTTTTGTTTTGGAGTGTGGCTCGGGAATAAAGTCTATATAGTGTTGTATGACTCTTTTTTGGGGCAAACCCGAAGGTATATTTTCGGGAAAGACATGGCTAAAATGTTCGAGTAGGGAAATGGCTAATGGATGGCTTGTGGAAGAGCTCTCGGACTCACCAAGGGAAGTGAGAATCCACTGTCTAAAGGCCTTAAACTCATGGTGAGATGCCTTAAGAAGCGGTTCACTATAAGTTAGTAGCAGGTCCGAATGCTCTTGGTTCTTTTGTTGTTTGCTTTTGTGGAGCTGGGATGGGCTTAGGGGGCAGGGTGATCTTCTTCCCATCCTTGGGAGAAGGTATAAGTATTCAAATAGCCATCATGCATAACCTTCTTATCAAATAACCACAATCTTTCTAACAAAAGGTGACAAGCATCCGTGGGGATGATGTCGTACCACCACTCATAAGTTCTTAACAATAGAAAATGAAATCAAACACCTTGAATTAACTTGCAAGCCTTTACCTTAATTGAGCCATTGTATGTTGTGTGGATGGGGATGGGTCGTGGCTTGGAGATTGAGCTTCTCCACCATGCTAAGTGAGGCCACATTAACACAACTTGCTCTATCAATGATCAAGGAGCACACTTTCTACTGTACATCTAGAGTGAAAGATGTTCTCTCTTTGCTCTTCTTGGCTCCTTTAAGGCCACCCAAGGCCCTCCGTAACACCAACAACTCTCCTTCGTCCGCCTCCTCCACAACCTTCTCTTGTTCCTTCATGAAATAGACCTCCTTTTCCTCCCCCATTTCTTCCTCCTTAGTGGCCTCCCATTCAGCTAAGGAGATAATTCTCCTATTTGGGCAGTCCGAAGCCATGTGACCAAGGCCTTGACACTTGAAACACCTTCTGGTGTTCAAGGGGCCCGAGTTTGGTCTATTTTGAGATCTTAGGCTCTTTTATGGAGTTGGGTTCTTTTATGGGGTGGAAGAGGTTGAAACCGAGGGTTTAGGAGATGGGCTACTTCATATTGTTGTAATTCAACCACATTAGCATACCTAGGATCAAGTCCCCCCAAGTATCTCACAATAGTTTGGGCTTTGACCTCTTGAAGGTCACATTTGATCAAAAACTTTTCAAATTCTCTAGTATATTCCTCTACACTCATCGATCCTTGACTTAAGTTGTGTAGTTGGAAGTAACTATTTTGAAGGTAAGGAGGGGGTACTAATCGGTCTTTAAGCTTAGACTTTATTTTCTCCCAAGTTCAAATTTTGCCTTTTTTTTTTCTAGCTCTTTTGACACGCAAATTAGGCCATCAAAGAGAGGCATATTTCCTAAGCCTACGATCAACAAGCTTTACCTTCTTATCCGCCGGAATCTCCTTGTAGTCGAAAACTCTCTACACGGTGTGGAGCCGTTCCAAGAGCTCATCGGGTTCTAGCTTCCCTTCGAACTCCGAAACCACCTTATTTTCACAAAGGCTAGGTTGGCTCCTTTTTCCCTTCCTTGATCTTCTAGTTGACTCTTCTTTACTAGATGAACTTAAAGGGACGTCTTCTTCACCATGGGCAAAACGGGAGAACCTGAGGAGCTTGATGATTGTGAGCTCCTAAGGTTCCTCTTCTTTTGCTTCATGGATGCTCCAAGTTGCCGCTTTAAATGCTCGTTCTGGCTCTTCCTCTCTTCATTATAAGGCCTCATCTCCTCATAATTCTTCATGAGAGCTTCGAATTTCTCTTCCAAAGTCATGCTTGAACTTATGACCCAAGTTGGTTTCAAAAGAGGTTCTTTGTGTTTGGATTGTGTTTGGGCTGTGGTTCAAGGCCAAGGAGAGACGTTAGCTCTGATACCCAAAATAATGTATCCCCTCAAGGCAAATTCCTCACTCAATCAGAATAGGGACTCAGACCAAGTGATAAGCAAGCAATTATAAAAACTCAAACTCACACTAGTAAAGATAGGGGGATAAAACCGAAATTAATATCTTACTTGGATACAGAAACACTACCAAGCTAAGTATTAGGGCTCTTAACAACTCCTTGGATATAGAAACACCAACAAAGAGATGCTAAGACTCTTGCTAGATAAGCAACTTACTCGGCCAACAGCAAGGATAAGCTAGAAGAGAGTTTGAGTGTTTAATGGAGCTAAGGCTCAACTTCTTTTATATGGCCATCGAAGGCGTCTTTACATAAGCTGCAAGAGAAGGGGGGGGGGGGAATACTCCCTTCCCACTTGCTTACAACTTCTAGAAATTCAAAATGAGCTAACTAAACAACTAGAGTCGGATTCCCAAAACAGCCTACAAAAGGAAGGATGCAATCTGAATTTGAAACCTCTTTTATTGTTGATCCTGAGGACTTAGGTGTCAAATTAAGGCTTAGGGAAGGACTAATCAGCTGCTTGAACCTCTAATCAAGTGCTCTTGCAAGTGGATGCTCCCTTGAGAACCCAAAAACAAGTCATAATCAGCTTGTACTTCCGACTGGCTAATACCCGGGTAAAGGGAACTAATTCCCTTACTATTCTGGTTAATAGCTCCTCAAGTGTGTAATTTGTCTGGGTTTTTTTATGGCCACTTGATAATATTTTTAAGGTACTATCAAGCCATAAAAGTTTCAAACCAAAACTTGGAGAATTGAGCGCCAAAATAGAAGCATTTCCAGAACCGTGTAAAACTGGGCAGTGTTGCACACTTGACTTGTACTGGTGATTTGAGGGGGCAAATGGACTCCAAAACACTTGCAACTTGTTTTATTGGACAGAGCACTTCTGGAACTTCAATCTGGGCTGCCTGCATCCTTCTTAAACCTTCTGGAAGTTTAAGAAATTTGTGCACTTGTTCAAATCTGGAAGGGCAGAACTTTGGCTAAGCAAAGCTTGGGCAATTCCTTGAACTTTGGTGCTTGCACGTGGACTTCTTGGACTGTTTTTAAGGACCTACTGGTTGTGACAAGGATGGACCTCCATCAATCTAACCCTTGACTGAATTTGAATCTTTACTGAATACTTGATTACCTTGTGTTGGAGTATGGGCTTGATGTCACCCTTGACTGACGCTTGTTCACTTCCCTCATTTGTAGGCCACGTGAAAACCCATGGGCTGTTTTTTATTTTGATGAAATGACAGAGGGCAGAACATTGATGCACCATGCTGAGAAGATAAGGGAAGCTAGGTACATATGTTGCTGTTTGTAAATGTTCTTAAGTATATGTTGCAGTATATAAACGTTCTAAAGTTGCTAAATCTATTCATCAGGCCTCATCTTTATTTAGAAAGTCTAGTGTTAATTTTGATTTCTATTTTTGACAAAGCTCTTACATGTCCTTGTAGGTTTAAAAGAAAGAGCCATTGTATATCTTTGTTCTTTTTGGGCTGCCTGCTTCGTTGGAGGTATGCTCTTTATCGCATAGATTTTGGGCAAGATGGATGTATGCTCGGAAGTGACAACAGCTTCCTACAACCAATCTATGTGATCGACATTGATGGAAAGAGACGAAAACAGAAGACCATTGTACGGTTTCAGTGTGCAGTTCTGGATCATAAGTTATATCTTGTCCCATTTGAATATTTCCGACCACAAGGTAGTGCTTCCTTCGATACCTTTGTTTTGGACACTTCGCAAATGGAGTTGAGTTTCAAGAGCGGAATGAAAACTGCAAAGGCACATGGGTTAGTCATGGGGGCCTCAAAGAAAATATACGTCTTGAAAGATGCTCTGGCAGATGAAGTGCCTAATCCACGCTTTGAGAGCTATGATCCAAGGACAGATTTGTGGGAGGAGCTTCCGAGGCCCCCAGTTGTCCAGAAGTACCGTGCAGAGGGCTATGCAGTCGTGGATGACAGATTTATAATAATTTCTTTGACACCACTGCGTTTTGAGAAACTGCGTTATGGTAACTTCTATGCATATGACACTAAGATGCAGAGTTGGAGTTGTGTCAAGCAGGTTAGTAGTTACACATATTACAACTGCTTTGATGGAAAAGCTGAGTGTGTGGATGGGAATATTTTAGTCATCTTGGGAGGTTGTGTGATCGCATTCAAGTTAGTTGGTGAGTATCCAAACTTCCAATTATGTGCTCCGGTTGTTTTGGCTGATAACTTTCTACCTGAGTTCCCTCGGGGGAGTGTTCGTCGTTGGTCCACATGTATGACTCATCTTGGAGACCTTCGCTTCTGTGTGCTCCTTGCCATCAACGATGAGGACGGTGATACAGCAGATTCTTTGCATGCAGTCACTTTTCGAGCATTTCGAGATGCCTACATGGGACATTTAATGTTCGACCCTGATAGCGTCATGGTTTCGAAGCGTCTTTTTAGTCTCCAAGGAGAAGACAATGCCTTATCATTGATGCATTGCTTTGTCGTGTAAGAAATTTATTCGCTGGCCTTGATTGTGTACCTGAATGTTGGTGGCAAATACCCATCAAACTGTTTATTGAGTAATGGATTTCTGCTTTCACTAAAGTTTTGAAGACCTTTGTCTTCGGCATAGTTTGACCAAGTTCAGATTTAATTGAAGTAGCGTTAAGTTTCATGTTCTGTGTACATGCTATCGGCTCTGTTAAGGAATGAATCCACCCTCCCCCTCCAATCCCTTTGTTCAGGGATCGATGGAGAGAAGCTCGGACTGCACAACTAAGATCGCAGGACATAGTGAGTACGTCTGGCAGGGCATTGGGAGCAGCCTGGACAATGCATAGATTCAGCCAACAGGAGCAAAAACCTGTGTGGTGAGCGTAGTGTCGTTCAAAGATAATGTAGAAACCAATCTTTTGTTTGGGTTGTAACAAACAATTGTCTTTAAAGTTCTTTCCTCTAGTTTGCCGTCTTAAGCTTCCCAATATGAAGCTGTATGTAAGTTTATGTTACGAATAAGATTGGCCATCCCCGTAAGTAGCTCAATGTGGAAACTTGTATGAGGTAGAAAGCACTGCAATCCTTAATGATAAGGCTCCATCGCAATGAAAAGCAAACAGAATCCCTTAGATAATAAAACACTTCACATACAGAAGATGAACAAAGGGCGTTGATGCATAATTATTAGCAAAACCACTCTTAAGTTCCAGCAGAAGTCGGTTAGACTGCATTGTTACTAGTGTGAGATTTTACAATGGCCAGACAATGGGGGCATTTTCACTCGAGGATCAAAGAGAACAGACATTTGCGTTAAGAAGGTTACACACATTTAGTCTAGACTGCCCTCAAAAATCTGTAACAAATTTAGAGCTCAAAGGATCAGGTTGAACATTTCTCTTGGCTTGGTTTTGTTTTTTGAACCTTCTTTACGTTGATTTCTGTAGTACATAAACTTTTAGTGCTTCTAGTGTAGCTGTATAGTGAGCCAAGTTTCTACGAAATTCAACACCACATTGTGGCACCTTTGCCAGTTGAACTCACGCAACCATGGGGAGCTTGAAAATAACTGAGAGTGAAGGTAATCGGCGAATCATTTCATTCGTAATCCCAATAAGAAACATTTCATCCCCTTGGTTATTCTTCTGCCATGTGCTAATTCTAAATGCATGGTGAAAAACTTACTGTAAATGCTGATCAAACTTATAAGTCAGTTAATACATTTGTCTTAGTCAATGCATTTGTCCTTTCCTTTTCTTCATGCATTGTCCATGTGATCATGCAAAGGCTTCATACCGTCTTAGATGGAAAATTGGATTATCTTGATCTAACAATACAGTACCGACCCATGAATTTTGCCAGGAAAAGATAGAAAACCACATTTTCAGTCAAGGAGCAGCATGCGTTAAGGCAATTTGACAAAAGAAATTAATCAACATGTCATGATCATGAATTAAAAAAAATGTATACTCTCAGTTGCTACTTGCTGCTGAGCATATGTCATCCATGAGAATTTCTTCATCAACGTCTTTGGTCAGCTAGAACCAAATAATGAGCAGTTGAGCACTAAATCCATGAGACGATATCAAGAAATCACAAATTTTAATGTAGGAGCCCTTGAACTTGTCTGCAGTAAATGATACATCAAGGGATCAAAATGGGTTACTTACAGTAATCTCTTTTCAATTACAATCAACTCCTTTGTTTGTTTTTTTGGCGGACAAAGCAAAACCACTTCTGGGTCACGCCATTTGCTGCACCTCAAACATTATTGTTTACATCTATGTTAAGAGCTCTAATAGTTTGACTATTTGTTACCTGTAAACCATTCTAACATGTGATAACTATTATTTAATCCACATTCAAGAGGTAGACAAAAATGAGTGCATCTAACTAGTCCACAAAACAACGTGAGTTTCGACAAGGTAAAAGTAAAACCTTAATCACTTAGAAGTGTTACTGAAATGCAAATATTGACTAGGGTACCAAAGGAACATTCTTATTAAAAGGCGGTGATGAAATAAATATTTTTCAAGTCCTAATGCATTCGATTCTACAAAAACTAGAACGTATTAGCATTCCATTTTACGAAAAAGTAGAATGTATCATAAGCTAGTTTTGATAGCATCAACATCCAAGGAAAGGCGACAATTCACATGCCTGTTTTCACATCTATAAATAACTATGTCAATCTTATAAACAGAGTAGGAATTATCTACCGCTTCATCCTATGCCAATAACCACTAGGTTTGGTTCTCAAATCCCAACTGACAAATGTAGAATTGGCCTCATAATTCCAAAAAATTATCTGTCTGCTAGGAAGGGGGGTATCAATTCAGTTTTAGAGAACCGCAGATATAGATGATAAAACGGTTGTTATTTACACATGAAGAATTAACTGTAGAAATGTTTTCTCACATGTGCATTGAACATGTGGCAGCATAGTGGAGGGTTTTTAGAAGACAGAGCAGTAAGCTACTGAAATTTGAAAGTGATACTCTTGCATTTGTAATTTTTGTAGCAGACATGATGATGCAACAGGTGTCATTGTGGTTAACATGCCATGCGCATCACTATCAGAGTCATGTATGTGTTAGAATTTTCTGCTATAAATACTGAATCTAAGGATGTGAATTCACCCACCACATTGGTTCCCTACACCAAAGGTCAAAGAAAGATGATTTTTTTAAAAAAACAAAAAGAAAAACAAAAGAGAAGGTGACACTGGCAGCTTCTCCAAATGAAATAAACACCAGCCACCAAATATGCTTAGTTTGCCATCCAAATCAAATCATCTCAATAGAAGAATCGAATTAGAGTCATCATCAAAGCTCAGAATCAAAGAGTCATAATCAATATCAGTTGTAGAGACAACCAGCATAAGCTTATCAGGCCTGGCTGACCTGTGCTATTTCATTAACCAAGTTCTAAGATTGTCTCTGAGGATGTGACCCATCAAGCTCTCTCCCTCCAATAGCATGAAAAATTCATCGTTGAATTGCTAAAGATATGCTTGAATCTTCAATAATTTTGCAACAAGACAAGAGAGATCATGCTCATGGAGAGATTCTATCAGGGCTTTCAATGTGTAATAAAGGCTCCAATTCAACATATTATGAAAGCAAAATGGCTAGTTACATCTGTTGGAAATATTTTTGAAAACAATCAAAAAATTAGTGAACTTTCTGTTAATTTGGGATTCAACTAACAAAAAATAGGATCATGTATCGACATAAAAATATAATAAGAACATCAAAAATACATCAAGATTACATCCAAAACAAAGTATTAGCAGCTCCATATGATAAATATATAGATGAGATAAAGATAGAGAGATATATAAAGTTTAGAAGTAGCTTGGGTCGGAGCACACCCAAGCACTTTCTTTGGAGAAGAACTGCCTACACTGCACTGATAAATTCATTAAAAGTGCGGCCTCCTCCCAAGATCCGACAACCCGTTGGTCCAATTTGGATGCAGCAAGTAGGACCCCAACCGACCTCTCACCCACATGATCAAGATATAAAATATCAAAATATATTGGAAGGTATAAACTATGGTAATCAATAAGTAGTTTTTTTCACACACAAACCATAATTTTCGGAAATATTTTAGTTAGGGAGAAAACTCGTTTGTTCTACATTTTGTATGGTGTGATTACTCTTCCACTGAATTCACCAATCGATTGACCATTTTATAGTTAAAGCAAAACAACATTGTGTCTTGAGGGTAGGCAATACATCAGTTACATAAAGGGCAATGAACAACCCACTATAATTATCAATCAATGCATAAGCACGATAAGTTTTTCAATTAAAGCAATTTATAGGTCCTCCTAGCATAAACCATTTCCCAAGATTTGTAGTCAATAACATTATACAAAGGAGCTAATGCAATAATCTAGAAATGTAACTGAAACTTGATCATTAAAATATTTGAGAATTAATTTTTGAAACAAACAAATAAGTAAATAATTAATTTTAAATCATATTTTTCAACATCTCATCCAAAAAGGATCTAATCAAGAGAGCAAATGGGGCTAATTTAGTCCTTGAAGTAACTAGTTGATGACAGTTTTGGGTCTTCGAGCCTTTTTCAAAAAGAAGATCGTAGGCTCTCCACAGTAATAAAGGCCCTTAAGTATATTCGCATCATCAATGTTTCAGTGTATGATTCTCTCTTATTCTTCCTATCTAGCCTCGTGTCCAGGTTGACATGGGGCACTCTAGTTTTGGAGTTACTGTGTAAGAGCTACAGTCGCAATATCAGCTACACTAAAACTCTGGGAATCAGTTTCAAAGGTAGTCAGTGCCCTCCCCCCTAGGTCTCAAGTCAATGCAGACAAGGTCTAATCCGCACAACAAAAATTACAGGCTCTAGTGTCCATAATACTAGCATTGAAAATTGAGCACAATTACTAATTGTTTCTTTAGTTTTAATATTACCCATGGGTACTCCTTTTCAATCAGTGATGCATTAGGGAGACGAAATTTAGGATAAGCTTTTGAGCAAGGGTTGTATAAAAAACTGAAAATCGAAAAATCGACTAACCAAACAAATTTTCTAAAAAAAGAAATTTTTTTCCAGTTTTCAGTTCCGTTACAGTTCGGCCGGGTCAAAATTCAATTAATTGCCGGTTAACCGAACCAAAATTAATTTTATAAAAAAGCTTTAGACATAGAAAATGAACAAATTGGTTAAGAAATACACCTTTTTTAATTATTTATGAATGGAAAATGAATTTAATTATTGAAAAAAATTAAACATAAAAAAAGGTTAAAAAGTAAACTTTTTATATTGTTCATGAACGACTAGTAACCGAATCGAAAAATCGGTTAACCAATCGAAAAAGTGGCTAATCAACTTTTTCGATTCGGTTATGGTTTGGGTTTTGGGCGAACCAAAATTTTCTGTTAACCAAAATTTTCAGTTCTATTACGGTTTGGAATTTCTTGAACCAAAAAACCGGTTAACCAATTTTCGATTAATCGAAACTTCGGTTAACCGAAACTCAAGTTAACCGATTTTTCACAACTATATTAATTGAGCTGACAATCTCATGTCATTGGCAATTTACTAAGTTAGTCCCAAGCTGTTGCTACTCCTAGCTAGCACTGGACTCTTTCTCTCCTCCCTCCTATCTTTTTCAATCTTCCACAACAGAATCAATCCACAATAGAAAACACGGTTATTTCATTATCATGATATGTCATAACTAATAATTAAAATTCACCCTCGACTTCCTTCAAGTTTTGCTTTCTTAGGCCCCGTTTTTATATTACCCAAAATATTGATGTCAAACATGACAATTTAGAGTCAATTGTGTTTTAAAGAAAATATTAATATTATATAATTAGACAATTATTGCATGACATAAACAAATGTAGACCCGTAAATATAAGGTCTCCAATGACCCGTCTTATTTATAACTTATTTCATTTTAAAGAATTTTTAATGAAGAAATTATTTTTTTCTCTGTCTAATAGAAAATATAATTTTTTTTAGTTTTTCATTATAAATAAAACATGTGAAATCTGAGCTTTAAAATTCTTTGTTTTTGATATTCATAAATCAATTTTAGAATTGTGTCGTCCAATTTTCAAGCAATTTTTTCTAAAAAGAATTCAAGTGATTTTTTTTCTTTCTAGATATTATTCAAAATTATCATTTTTATTACTGAAGTTTTTGTATTTCAAGTGAATAATTTGTTTATTTTAATTTTCTAACTTTATTAGGTTTGTTGTTTTTTAATTTGCTTTTATCTAAGAAAATATCATTGCTCCTACTTTAAACAAAATTTAACATTTTAACTGTATTTTATAAAAGCATTGTTTCCATGTTGTTCATAGACTTGGTCTGTTTATTTATGGTTTCTTCAGTTTTTTTAATTATATTAATAGAAAAATGTAAATGTTGTTATCTTATAAGTCAATAATTTTGTGTAAAATGTAATAGATATTAATGTTGCGTTCCTGGGCATGTGGACAAGGGGAATTATATTATGCTTACTGTGTGTTTGGTAGGGTTGAAAATCATTTTCCTAGAAAATAATTTTTCACGTAAAATGATTTTTCATGTAAAATAATTTTCATCTCATATTTTCATTTGTTTGGTAAAAGGAAAAATGAACTTTGTGGATAATGAGCTTGATTAGCAAAAAATGAACAAAAAAGCTGAAAACGATTTTCCTTAATATCCGAACCATATGTCGAGGAAATAGACACGGAATAGAGAAAAAGTGTGAGACCATGTGAGAGCCTAAAAAACGCAAAATCAACTTTTACTCTATTCAAAGTGTAAATATTTTCCTTCATCTAGGGAAAATGATTTTTCCCTGAAAATGAATTTCATCTCCTTGTTCTACCAAAAACCGTAAAATGAGAAAATAATTTTTTTAGAAAAATGATTGCCACCCCTACCAAACGCATTCTTAGTGTTGAATTATTAGCTTAATTGTTCAATGAAAATAACCCCACACATAGTGAAGGAGATTTCTACTAGAGTTGGGAAAGTCTGACTTAACACGATGACTTGAGCCGAACTCGACCTAAAGTTACTGAAAGAAACCCGAACCCGACACAAATCGAACCGATTTCAACCTGAAGTCGACACGATATGACCGTTTAGTTTGAAAATATGTTATTTTTTAGTTTTGAGTAGATCTAAACTATGAGCAAGACTAATGCAAAATTAACCTTTTATTAAATGGGTCAACTTGAACCGACCTGTTACCTAACTACTTGCTTCAAATGAGTTCAAATTGTTGACTTGGGTTAGTCTGAATAGCTAACTCAGTTTAGCACTAGTCGTTAACTTGGGTTAACTGCATATAATTGCAAGGATGGTTTAAGATGTTGGCAGCCTGTTTTACTTCAATAGTAATTTTTAGACTATTCAACACCTAACTTTCATGAATTCTCTCCCTAATTCATATATATAAGTGAAAAAATAATGTTGAGGTAGATACAATAACCCCACTATATATATGGTTAAAACTCAACAAAGAAAGACCTCAAAATACATATGTTTATATAGGTTTTTATATTAAATTTTGTGTGTGTGTATGTGAAAATGGTGATCAATTCTTTAATAATAATAATAAAAATAATAAAACAAACAATGATGATGATGATGGTAGTTATTATTATTGTTGTTGTTGTTGTTGCTGCTGCTACTGCTGCTAATACTGTTGTCAATATTAACAAAAAAAAAAGAAAATTACTGATAGCATTATGATAGTAATAACATCAATATTAATCATATAAGTAATCAAGTAAATATTATTACCATTATAATAAAAATAGTAACAACAAGAATACCTAATATATTAAATAACAACAACAACAACAACAAAAGCAAAAGCAAGAACAAGAACAGGAACAAGAAAAACAAGAACAAGAAAAACAAGAACATCAATAACGACAACTAAAAATTACAGTGATAATAATAATAACAGCAACAACAACAGTAACAATACATAAAATAACAAGAATAATAACAATTACAAAAAGTAGAGGTAGTAATAGTAGTAGTAGTAATAATAATAATAATAATAATAATAATAATAATAATAATAATAATAGTAACAACAACAATAACAATAATACATAAAATAAGTTATTACTAAGATTTAAAATAATAACACTATTATTAGAAAGCAAATTTAAAATAATAATGTCATTATTATTAAAAGCATTAGAAAAATTGATTTTGAAGAAGAAGAAGAAGAAGAAGAAGAAGAAGAAGAAGAAGAAGAAGAAGAAGAAGAAGAATAATAATAATAACATCTCAGTTATTATTATTAGCACTAATAACAAAAATAATAATGTTATTACTAATAAGAATAATACCAGTAAAAATAGTAATAATGTTATTATTATGCACACCACATAATGAATTCTTTGAAGGCACCACCGACCTTTGCGCCTCTCACTCTGGTCTCTCCTTGCCATGGCAAATGGTGAGACGACCACTTTTCAATCATGATTGAACACCAAACTTTAAATATAACACCTTTCGGTAATAAGAAAGACAAAAACAATCTAGACAATGCATACATGCAACTAACAAAAACAAAAGCATGTTTAAGGAACGTAGGTACTGTTTGGTTGAATGTAAATGTAACACCCAAAATGAACATGCTTCATTATTTGCAGCTTCTTAAATAATTCTCCTGATTAGTAATAATAATCCCAATGATCGGGGTGTTACCATCGTCCCAAAAAGAAGCAATTACACTAGAGATAGTATAGTTGAGCATAATTCAAGCCCATAAACGTTCAACACCATCCAAACTTATAAGATGGCATACATGAGTGTATATACATACATATATATACATATATATATATATAAATATATATATGTATACACACACACACACACACACACACACACATGCACACATATATATGTATATATGTACACACA
>JAKOGI010003613.1:0-47609 GCA_029747015.1 Carnegiea gigantea | reverse complement strand
GGGTGCGATCATACCAGCACTAATGCACCGGATCCCATCAGAGCTCTGCAGTTAAGCGTGCTTGGGCGAGAGTAGTACTGGGATGGGTGACCTCTGGGAGGTCCTCGTGTTGCACCCATTTGTCGTCGTTTTTTCATTCTCAAAACCACCGATCTTTCTCGTTTCATTTGCTGCGGCCGACGGATGAGGACTGACCAGGACGAGGAAAAAGCTTCCAAATCAGGCCTTCCGTCCTTGTTCAATCGAAATTACCGAAATTCCTTTACGGACGCCGCCTGGCACTGAAAAACACATTAGAGGCCCCTTTTTACTGCAACACACGGACGAAACCCAATGCTCGCACGGGGTGATGAAGGCGGTCGAGCTACCGTCCGTAACGAACTCTTAGCTCGCCGCTTCCGAGCTGTCAGTTACGAACTTGCGAACTCTTTAGATTTGGCGCGATGTATGAGCGACTCAGCACCCGCGTGCACCCCATAAAAGATTTCTTCCGCCAGATTCTAATGGGTGCGATCATCCCAGCATTAATGCACCGGATCCCATCAGAACTGCGCAGTGAAGCGTGCTTGGGCGAGAGTAATACTAGGATGGGTGACCTCCTGGGAAGTCCTCGTGTTGCACCCCCTTTTCGTTGTTTTTTTCTTCCTTAAAAGCGCCGATCTTTCTCGTTTCATCTGCTGCGGCCGTCGGATGAGAACTGAACAGGACGAGGAAAAATCATCCAAGTCAGGCCTTCCGCCCATGTTCACTTGAAATTACCGAAATTCCCCTACGGACGCGTCCAGGCCCTGAAAACCACATCAGAGGTCGTTTTTTAATGCAACGCACGGACGAAACCCCATGCATGCACGGGGCGATGAGGGTGGTCGAGCTACCGTCCGTAACGCACTCTTAGCTCGCCGCTTCCGAGCCGCCAGTTACGAACTTCCGATCTCTTTGGAGCTGGCGTGCTGTATGCACAACTCAACGGCAGCTCACCCTCAATGAAACATTTGTTCCGCAAGAATCCAATGGGTGCGATCATCCCAGCACTAATGCACCGGATCCCATCAGAAATGCGCAATTAAGCGTGCTTGGGCGAGAGTAGTACCAGGATGGGTGACCCCCTGGGAAGTCCTCGTGTTGCTCCCCTTTTTCGTTATTTTTTCTTTCCTAAAAGCATCGGTCTTTCTCGTTTCATTTGCTGCGGCCGTCGGATGGGAACTGACCGGGACGAGGAAAAAGCTTTCAAATCAGGCCTTCCGCCCTTGTTCACTCGAAATTGCCGAAATTCCTCCACGGACGCCTCCTGGCAATGAAAACCACATTAGAGGCCCCTTTCTACTGCAACACACGGACGAAACCCAATGCTCGCACGGGGCGATGAAGGCGGTCGAGCTACCGTCCGTAACGAACTCTTAGCTCGCCGCTTCCGAGCTGTCAGTTAGGAACTTGCGAACTCTTTAGATTTGGCGCGATTTATGAGCGACTCGGCAGCCGCGTGCACTCTATAAAAGATTTGTTCCGCCAGATTCTAGTTGGTGCGATCATCCCAGCATTAATGCACCGGATCCCATCAGAACTGCGCAATTAAGCGTGCTTGGGCGAGAGTAGTACTAGGATGGGTGACCTCCTGGGAAGTCCTCGTGTTGCACCCTTTTTTTGTTGTTTTTTTCTTCCTTAAAAAGCACCGATCTTTCTCGTTTTATTTGCTGTGGCCGTCGGATGAGAACTGAGCAGGACGAGGAAAAAGCATCCAAATCAGGCCTTCCGCCCATGTTCGCTCGAAATTACTAAAATCCCCCTACGGACGCCTCCTGGCCCTGAAAACCACATCAGAGGCCCTTTTTTACTGCAACACACGGATGAAACCTCGTGCTTGCACGGGGCGATGAAGGTGGTCGAGCTACCGTCCGTAACGCACGCTTAGCTCGCCTCTTCCGAGTTGTCAGTTACGAACTTGCGACCTCTTTGGAGCCGGCGTGCTTTATGTGCAACTCAGCGGCCGCCTACCCTCAAGGAAACATTAGTTCCGCAAGAATTCGATGGGTGCGATCATACCAGCACTAATGCACCGGATCCCATCAGAACTCCGCAGTTAAGCGTGCTTGGGCGAGAGTAGTACTGGGATGGGTGACCTCCGGGGAAGTCCTCGTGTTGCACCCCTTTTTCGTTGTTTTTTCTTTCTCAAAACCACCGATCTTTCTCGTTTCATTTGCTGCGGCAGCCGGATGAGGACTGACCAGGACGAGGAAAAAGCTTCCAAATCAGGCCTTCCGTCCTTGTTCAATCGAAATTACCGAAATTCCTCCACGGACGCCGCCTGGCACTGAAAACCACATTAGAGGCCCCTTTTTACTGCAACACACGGACGAAACTCAATGCCCGCACGGGGCGATGAAGGCGGTCGAGCTACAGTCCGTAACGAACTCTTAGCTCGCCGCTTCCGAGCAGTCAGTTACGAACTTGCGAACTCTTTAGATTTGGCGCGATGTATGAGCGACTCGGCAGCCGCGTGCACTCTATAAAAGATTTGTTCCGCCAGATTCTAATTGGTGCGATCATCCCAGCATTAATGCACCGGATCCCATCAGAACTGCGCAGTTAAGCGTGCTTGGGCGAGAGTAGTCCTGGGATGGCTGACCTCCTGGGAAGTCCTCGTGTTGCACCCCCTTTTCGTTGTTTTTTTCTTTCTTAGAAGCGCCGATCTTTCTCGTTTCATTTGCTGTGGCCAGCGGATGAGAACTGACCAGGACGTGGAAAAAGCATCCAAATCAGGCCATCCGCCCATGTTCAGTCGAAATTACCGAAATTCCCCTGCGGACGCCTCGTGGCCCTGAAAAACACATCAGAGGCCCCTTTTTACTGCAACGCACGGACGAAACCCCATGCATGCACGGGGCGATGAAGGTGGTCGAGCTACCGTCCGTAACGCACGCTTCGCTCGCCTCTTCCGAGCTGTCAGTTACGAACTTGCGACCTCTTTGGAGCTGGCGTGCTGTATGCGCGACTCTGCGGCCGCGTTCCCTCAATGAAACATTTGTTCCGCAAGAATCCAATGAGTGCGATCATACCAGCACTAATGCACCGGATCCCATCAGAACTCCGCAGTTAAGCGTGCTTGGGCGAGAGTAGTACTGGGATGGGGGACCTCCTGGGAAGTCCTCGTGTTGCACCCCTTTTTCGTTGTTTTTTCTTTCTCAAAACCACCGACCTTTCTCGTTTCATTTGCTGCGGCCGCCGGATGAGGACTGACCAGGACGAGGAAAAAGCTTCCAAATCAGGCCTTCCGTCCTTGTTCAATTGAAATTACCGAAATTCCTTTACGAACGCCGCCTGGCACTGAAAACCACATTAGAGGCCCCTTTTTACTGCAACACTCGGACGAAACCCAATGCTCGCACGGGGCGATGAAGGCGGTCGAGCTACCGTCCGTAACGAACTCTTAGCTCGCCGCTTACGAACTCTTAGCGCGCCGCTTCCGAGCTGTCAGTTACGAACTTGCGAACTCTTTAAATTTGGCGCGATGTATGAGCGGCTTGGCAGCCGCGTGCACTCTATGAAAGATTTGTTCCGCCAGATTCTAATGGGTGCGATCATCCCAGCATTAATGTATCGGATCCCATCAGAACTGCGCAGTTAAGCGTGCTTGGGCGAGAGTAGTACTAGGATGGGTGACCTCCTGGGAAGTCCTCGTGTTGCACTCCCTTTTCGTTGTTTTTTTCTTCCTTAAAAGCGCCGATCTTTCTCGTTTCATCTGCTGCGGCCGTCGGATGAGAACTGACCTGGACGAGGAAAAAGCATCCAAGTCAGGCCTTCCGCCCATGTTCACTTGAAATTACCGAAATTCCCCTACGGACGCATTCAGGCCCTGAAAACCACATCAGAGGTCGTTTTTTAACACTACACACGGACGAAACCCCATGCCTGCACGGTGAGATGAGGGTGGTCGAGCTACCGTCCATAACGCACTCTTAGCTCGCCGCTTCCGAGCTGCAAGTTACGAACTTGCGATCTCTTTGGAGCTGGCGTGCTGTATGCACAACTCAACGGCCGCTCACCCTCAATAAAACATTTGTTCCGCAAGAATCCAATGGGTGCGATCATCCCAGCACTAATGCACCGGATCCCATCAGAAATGCGCAATTAAGCGTGCTTGGGCGGGAGCAGTACTAGGATGGGTGACCCCCTGGGAAGTCCTCGTGTTGCACCCTTTTTCGTTATTTTTTTCTTTCTTAAAAGCACCGGTCTTTCTCGTTTCATTTGCTGCGGCCGTCGGATGGGAACTGACCGGGACGAGGAAAAAGCTTTCAAATCAGGCCTTCCGCCCTTGGTCACTCGAAATTACCGAAATTCCTCCACGGACGCCTCCTGGCACTGAAAACCACATTAGAGGCCCCTTTTTACTGCAACACACGGACGAACCCCAATGCTCGCACGGGGCGATCAAGGCGGTCGAGCTACCGTCCGTAACGCACTCTTAGCTCGCCGCTTCCGAGCTGTCAGTTACGAACTTACGAACTCTTTAGACTTGGCGCGATCTATGAGCTACTCGGCAGCCGCGTACACTCTATGAAAGACTTGTTCCGCCAGATTCCGATGGGTGCGATCATACCAGCACTGATGCATCGGATCCCATCAGAACTCCGCAGTTAAGCGTGCTTGGGCGAGAGTAGTACTGGGATGGGTGACCTCCTGGGAAGTCCACGTGTTGCACCCCTTTTTCGTTGTTTTTTCTTTCTCAAAACCACCGATCTTTCTCGTTTCATTTGCTGCGGCCGCCGGATGAGGACTGAACAGGACGAGGAAAAAGCTTCCAAATCAGGCCTTCCGTCCGTGTCCTCCTCCCCTCCCTCCCCCGATCGAAATTACCGAAATTCCTTTTTTAGGACGCCGCCTGGCACTGAAAACCACATTAGAGGCCCCTTTTTACTGCAACACGTGGACGAAACCCCGTGCTCGCAAGGGGCGATGAAGTCGGTCGAGCTACCGTCCGTGACGAACTCTTAGCTCGCCGCTTCCGAGCTGTCAGTTACGAACTTGCGAACTCTTTAGATTTGGCGCGATGTATGAGCGGCTCGGCAGCCGCGTGCACTCTATAAAAGATTTGTTCCGCCAGATTCTAATGGGTGCGATCATCCCAGCATTAATGCACCGGATCCCATCAGAACTGCGCAGTTCCGCCCATGTTCACTTGAAATTACCGAAATTCCCCTACGGACGCGTCCAGGCCCTGAAAACCACATCAGAGGTCGTTTTTTAATACAACACACGGACGAAACCCGATGCATGCACGGGGCGATGAGGGTGGTCGAGCTACCGTCCGTAACGCACTCTTAGCTCGCCGCTTCCGAGCTGCCAGTTTCGAACTCGCGATCGCTTTGGAGATGGCGTGCTGTTTGCACAGCTCAACGGCCGCTCACCCTCAATGAAACATTTGTTCCGCAAGAATCCAATGGGTGCGATCATCCCAACACTAATGCACCGGATCCCATCAGAAATGCGCAGTTAAGTGTGCTTGGGCGACAGTAGTACTAGGATGGGTGACCCCCTGGGAAGTCCTCGTGTTGCACCCCTTTTTCGTTATTTTTTTCTTTCTTAAAAGCACCGGTCTTTCTCGTTTCATTTGCTGCGGCCGTCGGATGGGAAATGACCGGGACGAGGAAAAAGCTTTCAAATCAGGCCTTCCGCCCTTGTTCACTCGAAATTACCGAAATTCCTCCACGGACGCCTCCTCGCACTGAAAACCACATTAGAGGCCCCTTTTTACTGCAACACACGGACGAAACCCAATGCTCGCACGGGGCGATAAAGGCGGTCGAGCTACCATCCGTAACGAACTGTTAGCTCGCCGCTTCCGAGCTGTCAGTTACGAACTTGCGAACTCTTTAGATTTGGCGCGATCTATGAGCGACTCGGCAGCCGCGTGCGCTCTATAAAAGACTTGTTCCGCCAGATTCCGATGGGTGCGATCATACCAGCACTGATGCACCGGATCCCATCAGAACTCCGCAGTTAGGCGTGCTTGGGCGAGAGTAGTGCTAGGATGGGTGACCTCCTTGGAAGTCCTCGTATTGCACCCCCTTTTCGTTGTTTTTTTCTTTCTTAGAAGCGCCGATCTTTCTCGTTTCATTTGCTGCGGCCAACGGATAAGAACTGACCTGGACGTGGAAAAAGCATCCAAATCAGGCCATCCGCCTATGTTCAGTCGAAATTACCGAAATTCCCCAACAGACGCCTCGTGGCCCTGAAAAACACATCAGAGGCCCCTTTTTCCTGCAACGCACGGACGAAACCCCATGCATGCACGGGGCGATGAAGGTGTCGAGCTACCGTCCGTAACGCACGCTTAGCTCGCCTCTTCCGAGTTGTCAGTCACGAACTTGCGACCTCTTTGTAGCCGGCGTGCTTTATGCGCGACTCAGCGGCCGCGTACCCTCAATGAAACATTTGTTCCGCAAGAATTCGATGGGTGCGATCATACCAGCACTAATGCACCGGATCCTATCAGAACTCCGCAGTTAAGCGTGCTTGGGCGAGAGTAGTACTGGGATGGGTGACCTCCTGGGAAGTCCTCGTGTTGCACCCCTTTTTCGTTGTTTTTTCTTTCCCAAAACCACCGATCTTTCTCGTTTCATTTGCTGCGGCCGCCGGATGAGGACTGACCAGGACGAGGAAAAAGCTTCCAAATCAGGCCTTCCGTCCTTGTTCAATCGAAATTAGCGAAATTCCTTTACGGACGCCGCCCTGGCACTGAAAACCACATTAGAGGCCCCTTTTTACTGCAACACACGGACGAAACCCAATGCTCGCACGGGGCGATGAAGGCGGTCGAGCTACCGTCCGTAAAGCACTCTTAGCTCGCCGCTTCCGAGCTGTCAGTTACGAACTTGCGAACTCTTTAGATTTGGCGCGATCTATGAGCGACTCGGCAGCCGCGTACACTCTATAAAAGACTTGTTCCGCCAGATCCCGATGGGTGCGATCATACCAGCACTGATGCACCGGATCCCATCAGAACTCCGCAGTTAAGCGTGCTTGGCCGAGAGTAGTGCTAGGATGGGTGACCTCCTGGGAAGTCCTCGTGTTGCACCCCTTTTTCGTTGTTTTTTTCTTTCTTAGAAGCGCCGATCTTTCTCGTTTCACTTGCTGCGGCCAGCGGATGAGAACTGACCAGGACGTGGAAAAAGCATCCAAATCAGGCCATCCGCCAATGTTCAGTCGAAATTACCGAAATTCCCCAACGGACACCTCGTGGCCCTGAAAAACACATCAGAGGCCCCTTTTTACTGCAACGCACGGACGAAACCCCATGAATGCACGGGGCGATGAAGGTGGTCGAGCTACCGTCCGTAACGCACGCTTAGCTCGCCTCTTCCGAGTTGTCAGTTACGAACTCGCGACCTCTTTGGAGACGGCGTGCTTTATGCGCAACTCAGCGGCCGCGTACCCTCAATGGAACATTTGTTCCGCAAGAGTTCGATGGGTGCGATCATACCAGCACTAATGCACCGGATCCCATCAGAACTCCGCAGTTAAGCGTGCTTGGGCGAGAGTAGTACTGGGATGGGTGACCTACTGGGAAGTCCTCGTGTTGCACCCTTTTTTCGTTGTTTTTTCTTTCTCAAAACCACCGATCTTTCTCGTTTCATTTGCTGCGGCCGCCGGATGAGGACTGACCAGGACGAGGAAAAAGCTTCCAAATCAGGCCTTCCGTCCTTGTTCAATCGAAATTACCGAAATTCCTCTACGGACGCCGCCTGGCGCTGAAAACCACATTAGAGGCCCCTTTTTACTGCAACACGCGGACGAAACCCCGTGCTCGCACGGGGCGATGAAGGCGGTCGATCTACCGTCCGTAACGAACTCTTAGCTCGCCGCTTCCGAGCTGTCAGTTACGAACTTGCGAACTCTTTAGATTTGGCGCAATGTATGAGCGACTCGGCAGCCGCGTGCACTCTATAAAAGATTTGTTCCGCCAGATCTTAACGGGTGCGATCATCCATTTCCCCCCCCCCAGCCCCCCCCCCCCCCCCCCCCCCCCCCTCCCCCCCCCCCCCCCCCCCCCCCAGCATTAATGCACCGGATCCATCAGAACTGCGCAGTAAGCGTGCTTGGGCGAGAGTAGTACTCGTGATGGGTGACCTCCTGGGAAGTCCTCGTGTTGCACCCCCTTTTCGTTGTTTTTTCTTCCTTAAAAGCGCCGATCTTTCTCGTTTCATCTGCTGCGGCCGTCGGATGGGAACTGACCAGGACGAGGAAAAAGCATCCAAGTCAGGCCTTCCGCCCATGTTCACTTGAAATTAACGAAATTCCCCTACGGACGCGTCCAGGCCCTGAAAACCACATCAGATGTCGTTTTTTAATACAACACACGGACGAAACCCCGTGCATGCACGGGGCGATGAGGGTGGTCGAACTACCGTCCGTAACGCACTCTTAGCTCGCCGCTTCCGAGCTGCCAGTTACGAACTTGCGATCTCTTTGGAGCGGGCGTGCTGTATGCACAACTCAACGGCCGCTCACCCTCAATGAAACATTTGTTCCGCAAGAATCCAATGGGTGCGATCATCCCAGCACTAATGCACCGGATCCCATCAGAAATGCGCAGTTAAGCGTGCTTGGGCGAGAGTAGTACTAGGATGGGTGACCCCCTGGGAAGTCCTCGTGTTGCACCCCTTTTTCGTATTTTTTTCTTTCTTAAAAGCACCGGTCTTTCTCGTTTCATTTGCTGCGGCCGTCGGATGGGAACTGACCGGGGCGAGGAAAAAGCTTTCAAATCAGGCCTCCCGCCCTTGTTCACTCGAAATTACCGAAATTCCTCCACGGACGCCTCCTGGCACTGAAAACCACATTAGAGGCCCCTTTTTACTGCAACACACGGACGAAAACCAATGCTCGCACGGGGCGATGAAGGCGGTCGAGCTACCGTCCATAACGCACTCTTAGCTCGCCGCTTCCGAGCTGTCAGTTACGAACTTGCGAACTCTTTAGATTTGGCGCGATCTATGAGCGACCCGGCAGCCTCGTACACTCTATAAAAGACTTGTTCCGCCAGATTCCGATATGTGCGATCATACCAGCACTGATGCACCGGATCCCATCAGAACTCCGCAGTTAAGCGTGCTTGGGCGAGAGTAGTACTGGGATGGGTGACCTCTTGGGAAGTCCTCGTGTTGCACCCCTTTTTCGTTGTTTTTTCTTTCTCAAAACCACCGATCTTTCTCGCTTCATTTGCTGCGGCCGCCGGATGAGGACTGACCAGGACGAGGAAAAAGCTTCCAAATCAGGACTTCCGTCCTTGTTCAATAGAAATTACCGAAATTCCTCCACGGACGCCTCCTGGCACTGAAAACCACATTAGAGGCCCATTTTTACTGCAACACACGGACGAAACCCAATGCTCGCACGGGGCGATGAAGGCGGTCGAGCTACCGCCCGTAACGCACTCTTAGCTCGCCGCTTCCGAGCTGTCAGTTACGAACTTGTGAACTCTTTAGATTTGGCGCGATGTATGAGCGACTCGGCAGGCGCGTGCGCTCTATAAAAGATTTGTTTCGCCAGATTCTAATGGGTGCGATCATCCCAGCATTAATGCACCGGATCCCATCAGAACTGCGCAGTTAAGCACGCTTGGGCGAGAGTAGTACTAGGATGGGTGACCTCCTGGGAAGTCCTCGTGTTGCACCCCCTTTTCGTTGTTTTTTTCTTCCTTAAAAGCGCAGATCTTTCTCGTTTCATCTGTTACGGCCGTCGGATGAGAACTGACCAGGACGAGGAAAAAGCATCCAAGTCAGGCCTTCCGCCCATGTTCACTTGAAATTACCGAAATTCCCCTACGGATGCGTCCAGGCCCTGAAAACCACATCAGAGGTCGTTTTTTAATACAACACACGGACGAAAGCCCATGCATGCACGGGGCGATAAGGGTGGTCGAGCTACCGTCCGTAACGCACTCTTAGCTCGCCGCTTCCGAGCTGCCAGTTACGAACTCGCGATCTCATTGGAGCTGGCGTGCTGTTTGCACAACTCAACGGCCGCTCACCCTCAATGAAACATTTGTTCCGCAAGATCCCAATGGGTGCGATCATCCCAGCACTAATGCACCGGATCCCATCAGAAATGAGCAATTAAGCGTGCTTGGGCGAGAGTAGTACTAGGATGGGTGACCTCCTGGGAAGTCCTCGTGTTGCACCCCTTTTCGTTGTTTTTTTCTTCCTTAAAAGCGCCGATCTTTCTCGTTTCATCTGCTGCGGCCGTCGGATGAGAACTGACCAGGACGAGGAAAAAGCATCCACGTCAGGCCTTCCGCCCATGTTCACTTGAAATTACCGAAATTCCCCTACGGACGCGTCCAGGCCCTGAAAACCGCATCAGAGGTCTTTTTTTAATACAACACACGGACGAAACCCCATGCATGCACGGGGCGATGAGGGTGGTCGAGCTACCGTCCGTAACGCACTCTTAGCTCGCCGCTTCCGAGCTGCCAGTTACGAACTCGCGATCTCTTTGGAGCTGGCGTGCTGTATGCACAACTCAACGGCCGCTCACCCTCAATGAAACATTTGTTCCGCAAGAATCCAAGATCATCCCAGCACTAATGCACCGGATCCCATCAGAAATGCGCAGTTAAGCGTGCTTGGGCGAGAGTAGTGCTAGGATGGGTGACCTCCTGGGAAGTCCTCGTGTTGCCCCCCTTTTTCGTTGTTTTTTCTTTCTTAGAAGCGCCGATCTTTCTCGTTTCATTTGCTGAGGCCAGCGAATAAGAACTGACAAGGACGTGGAAAAAGCATCCAAATCAGGCCATCCGCCTATGTTCAGTCGAAATTACCGAAATTCCCCTACGGACGCCTAGTGGCCCTGAAAAACATATCAGAGGCCCCTTTTTACTGCAACGCACGGACGAAACCCCATGCATGCACGGGGCGATGAAGGTGGTCGAGTTACCGTCCGTAACGCATTCTTAGCTCGCCGCTTCCGAGCTGTCAGTTACGAACTTACGAACTCTTTAGATTTGGCGTGATCTATGAGCGACCCGGCAGCCGCGTACACTCTATAAAAGACTTGTTCCTCCAGATTCTGATATGTGCGATCATACCAGCACTGATGCACCGGATTTCATCAGAACTCCACAGTTAAGCGTGCTTGGGCGAGAGTAGTACTGGGATGGGTGACCTCCTGGGAAGTCCTCGTGTTGCACCCCTTTTTCGTTGTTTTTTCTTTCTTAGAAGCGCCGATCTTTCTCGTTTCATCTGCTGCGGCCGTCGGATGAGAACTGACCAGGACGAGAAAAAAGCATCCAAGTCAGGCCTTCCGCCCATGTTCACTTGAAATTACCGAAATTCCCCTACGGACGCGTCCAGGCCCTGAAAACCACATCAGGGGTCGTTTTTTAATACAACACACGGACGAAACCCCATGAATGCACGGGGCGATGAGGGTGGTCGAGCTACCGTCCGTAACGCACTCTTAGCTCGCCGCTTCCGAGCTGCCAGCTACGAACTCGCGATCTCTTTGGAGCTGGCGTGCTGTTTGCACAACTCAATGGCCGCTCACCCTCAATGAAACATTTGTTCCGCAAGAATTCAATGGGTGCGATCATACCAGCACTAATGCACCGGATCCCATCAGAACTCCGCCGTTAAGCGTGCTTGGGCAAGAGTAGTACTGGGATGGGTGACCTCCTGGGAAGTCCTCGTGTTGCACCCATTTTTCGTTGTTTTTTCTTTCTCAAAACCACCAATCTTTCTCGTTTCATTTGCTGCGGCCGCCGGATGAGGACTGACCAGGACTAGGAAAAAGCTTCCAAATCAGGCCTTCCGTCCTTGTTCAATCGAAATTACCGAAATTCCTTTACGGACGCCACCTGGCACTGAAAACCACATTAGAGGCCCCTTTTTACTGCAACACACGGACGAAACCCAATGCTCGCACGGGGCGATGAAGACGGTCGAGCTACCGTCCGCAACGAACTCTTAGCTCGCCGCTTCCGAGCTGTCAGTTACGAACTTGCGAACTCTTTAGATTTGGCGCGATGTATGAGCGACTCGGCAACCGCGTGCACTCTATAAAAGATTTGTTCCGCCAGATTCTAATGGGTGCGATCAGCCCAGCATTAATGCACCGGATCCCATCAGAACTGCGCAGTTAAGCGTGCTTGGGCGAGAGTAGTACTAGGATGGGTGCCCTCCTGGGAAGTCCTCGTGTTGCACCCCCTTTTCGTTGTTTTTTTCTTCCTTAAAAGCGTCGATCTTTCTCGTTTCATCTGCTGCGGCCGTCGGATGAGAACTGACCAGGACGAGGAAAAAGCATCCAAGTCAGGCCTTCCGCCCATGTTCACTTGAAATTACCGAAATTTCCCTACGGACACGTCCAGGACCTGAAAACCACATCAGAGGTCGTTTTTTAATACAACACACGGATGAAACCCCGTGCATGCACGGGGCGATGAGGGTGGTCGAGCTGCCGTCCGTAACGCACTCTTATCTCGCCGCTTCCGAGCTGCCAGTTACGAACTCGCGATCTCTTTGGGGCTGGCGTGCTGTTTGCACAACTCAACGGCCGCTCACCCTCAATGAAACATTTGTCCCGTAAGAATCCAACGGGTGCGGTCATCCCAGCACTAATGCACCGGATCCCATCAGAAATGCGCAGTTAAGTGTGCTTGGGCGAGAGTAGTACTAGGATGGGTGACCCCCTGGGAAGTCCTCGTGTTGCACCCCTTTTTCGTTATTTTTTTCTTTCTTAAAAGCACCGGTCTTTCTCGTTTCACTTGCTGCGGCCGTCGGATGGGAACTGACCGGGACGAGGAAAAAGCTTTCAAATCAGGCCTTCCGCCCTTGTTCACTTGAAATTACCGAAATTCCTCCACGGACGCCTCCTGGCACTGAAAACCACATTAGAGGCCCCTTTTTACGGCAACACACGGACGAAACCCAATGCTCGCACGGGGCGATGAAGGCGGTCGAGCTACCTTCCGTAACGCACTCTTAGCTCGCCGCTTCCGAGCTGTCAGTTACGAACTTGCGAACTCTTTAGATTTGGAGCGATCTATGAGCGACTCGGCAGCCGCGTACACTCTATAAAAGACTTGTTCCGCCAGATTCTAATGGGTGCGATCATCCCAGCATTAATGCACCGGATCCCATCAGAACTGCGCAGTTAAGCGTGCTTGGGCGAGAGTAGTACTAGGATGGGTGACCTCCTGGAAAGTCCTCGTGTTGCACCCCCTTTTCGTTGTTTTTTTCTTCCTTAAAAGCGCCGATCTTTCCCGTTTCATCTGCTGCGGCCGTCGGATGAGAACTGACCAGGACGAGGAAAAAGCATCCAAGTCAGGCCTTCCGCCCATGTTCTCTCGAAATTACCGAAATTCCTCCACGGACGCCTCGTGGCCCCGAAAAACACATCAGAGGCCCCTTTTTACTGCAACGCATGGACGAAACCCCATGCATGCACGGGGCGATGAAGGTGGTCGAGCTACCGTCCGTAACGCACGCTTAGCTCGCCTCTTCCGAGTTGTCAGTTACGAACTTGCGGCCTCTTTGGAGCCGGCGTGCTTTATGCGCAACTCAGCGGCCGCGTACCCTCAATGAAACATTTGCTCCGCAAGAATTCGATGGGTGCGACCGTACCAGCTCTAATGCACCGGATCCCATCAGAACTCTGCAGTTAAGCGTGATTGGGCGAGAGTAGTACTGGGATGGGTGACCTCCTGGGAAGTCCTCGTGTTGCACCCCTTTTTCATTGTTTTTTCTTTCTCAAAACCACCGATCTTTCTCGTTTCATTTGCTGCGGCCGCCGGATGAGGACTGGCCAGGATGAGGAAAAAGCTTCCAAATCAGGCCTTCCGTCCTTGTTCAGTCGAAATTACCGAAATTCCACTACGGACGCCGCCTGGCACTGAAAACCACATTGGAGGCCCCTTTTTAATGCAACACGCGGACGAAACCCCGTGCATGCACGGGGCGATGAGGGTGGTCGAACTACCGTCCGTAACGCACTCTTAGCTCGCCGCTTCCGAGCTGCCAGTTCCGAACTCGCGTTCTCTTTGGAGCTGGCGTGCTGTTTGCACAACTCAACGGCCGCTCACCCTCAATGAAACATTTGTTCCGCAAGAATCCAAGATCATCCCAGCACTAATGCACCGGATCCCATCAGAAATGCGCAGCTAAGCGTGCTTGGGGGAGAGTAGTGCTAGGATGGGTGACCTCCTGGGAAGTCCTCGTGTTGCACCCCTTTTTCGTTGTTTTTTTGTTTCTTAGAAGCGCCGATCTTTCTCGTTTCATTTGCTGTGGCCGGCGGATGAGAACTGACCAGGACGTGGAAAAAGCATCCAAATCAGGCCTTCCGCCTATGTTCAGTCGAAATTACCGAAATACCCCAACGGACGCCTCGTGGCCCTGAAAAACACATCAGAGGCACCTTTCTACTGCAACGCACGGACGAAACCCCATGCATGCACGGGGCGATGAAGGTGGTCGAGTTACCGTCCGTAACGCACTCTTAGCTCGCCGCTTCCGAGCTGTCAGTTACGAACTTACGAACTCTTTAGATTTGGCGTGATCTATGAGCGACCCGGCAGCCGCGTACACTCTATAAAATACTTGTTCCTCCAGATTTTGATATGTGCGATCATACCAGCACTGATGCACCGGATTTCATCAGAACTCCACAGTTAAGCGTGCTTGGGCGATAGTAGTACTGGGATGGGTGACCTCCTGGGAAGTCCTCGTGTTGCACCCCTTTTTCGTTGTTTTTTCTTTCTCAAAACCACCGATCTTTCTCGTTTCATTTGCTGCGTCCGCCGGATGAGGACTGACCAGGACGAGGAAAAAGCTTCCAAATCAAGCCTTCCGTCCTTGTTCAATCGAAATTACCGAAATTCCTCCACGGACGCCTCCTGGCACTGAAAACCACATTAGAGGGCCCTTTTTACTGCAACACACGGACGAAACCCAATGCTCGCACGGGGTAATGAAGGCGGTCGAGCTACCGTCCGTAACGCACTCTTAGCTCGCCGCTTCCGAGCTGTCAGTTACGAAATTGCGAACTCTTTAGATTTGGCGGGATGTATGAGCGACTCGGCAGTCGCGTGCACTCTATAAAAGATTTGTTCCGCCCGATTTTAATGGGTGCGATCATCCCAGCATTAATGCACCGGATCCCATCAGAACTGCGCAGTTAAGCGTGCTTGGGTGAGAGTAGTACTAGGATGGGTGACCTCCTGGGAAGTCCTCGTGTTGCACCCCTTTTTCGTTGCTTTTTTTCCCTTAAAAGCGCCGATCTTTCTCGTTTCATCTGCTGCGGCCGTCGGATGAGAACTGACCAGGACGAGGAAAAAGCATCCAGGTCAGGCCTTCCGCCCATGTTCACTTGAAATTACCGAAATTCCCCTACGGACGCGTCCAGGCCCTGAAAACCACATCAGAGGTCGTTTTTTAATACAACCCCCGGACGAAACCCCATGCATGCACGGGGCGATGAGGGTGGTCGAGCTACCGTCCGTAACGCACTCTTATCTCGCCGCTTCCGAGCTGCCAGTTACGAACTTGCGATCTCTTGGGAGCTGGCGTGCTGTATGCACAACTCAACGGCCGCTCACCCTCAATGAAACATTTGTTCCGCAAGAATCCAATTGGTGCGATCATCCCAGCACTAATGCACCGGATCCCATCAGAAATGCGCAATTAAGCGTGCTTGGGCGAGAGTAGCACTAGGATGGGTGACCCCCTGGGAAGTCCTCTTGTTGCACCCCTTTTTCGTTATTTTTTTTCTTTCTTAAAAGCACCGGTCTTTCTCGTTTCATTTGCTGCGGCCGTCGGATGGGAACTGACCGGGGCGAGGAAAAAGCTTTCAAATCAGGCTTTCCGCCCTTGTTCACTCGAAATTACCGAAATTCCTCCACGGACGCCTCCTGGCACTGAAAACCACATTAGAGGCCCCTTTTTACTGCAACACACGGACGAAACCCAATGCCCGCACGGGGCGATGAAGGCGGTCGAGCTACCGTCCGTAACGAACTCTTAGCTCGCCGCTTCCGAGCTGTCAGTTGCGAACTTGCGAACTCTTTAGATTTTGCGCGATGTATGAGCGACTCGGCAGCCGCGTGCACTCTATGAAAGATTTGTTCCGCCAGGCTCTAATGGGTGCGATCATCCCAGCACTAATGCACCGGATCCCATCAGAACTGCGCAGTTAAGCGTGCTTGGGCGAGAGTAGTACTAGGATGGGTGACATCCTGGGAAGTCCTCGTGTTGCACCCCCTTTTCGTTGTTTTTTTTTCCTTAAAAGCGCCGATCTTTCTCGTTTCATCTGCTGCGGCCGTCGGATGAGAACTGACCAGGACGAGGAAAAGCATCCAAGTCAGGCCTTCCGCCCATGTTCACTTGAAATTACCGAAATTCCCCTACGGACGCGTTCAGGCCCTGAAAACCACATCAGAGGTCGTTTTTTAATACAACACACGGACGAAACCCCATGCATGCACGGGGCGCTGAGGGTGGTCGAGCTACCGTCCGTAACGCACTCTTAGCTCGCCGCTTCCGAGCTGCCAGTTACGAACTCGCGATCTCTTTGGAGCTGGCGTGCTGTTTGCACAACTCAACGGCCGCTCACCCTCAATGAAACATTTGTTCCGCAAGAATCCAATGGGTGCGATCATCCCAGCACTAATGCGCCGGATCCCATCAGAAATGCGCAGTTAAGTGTGCTTGGGCGAGAGTAGTACTAGGATGGGTGACCCCTGGGAAGTCCTCGTGCTGCACCCCTTTTTCGTTATTTTTTTCTTTCTTAAAAGCACCGGTCTTTCTCGTTTCACTTGCTGCGGCCGTCGGATGGGAACTGATCGGGACGAGGAAAAAGCTTTCAAATCAGGCCTTCCGCCCTTGTTCACTGGAAATTACCGAAATTCCTCCACGGACTCCTCCTGGCACTGAAAACCACATTAGAGGCCCCTTTGCACTGCAACACACGGACGAAACCCAATGCTCGCACGGGGCGATGAAGGCGGTCGAGCTACCGTCCGTAACGCACTCTTAGCTCGCCGCTTCCGAGCTGTGAGTTACGAACTTGCGACATCTTTAGATTTGGCGCGATCTATGAGCGACTCGGCAGCCGCGTACACTCTATAAAAGACTTGTTCCGCCAGATTCCGATGGGTGCGATCATATCGACACTGATGCACCGGATCCCATCAGAACTCCGCAGTTAAGCGTGCTTGGGCGAGAGTAGTGCTAGGGTGGGTGACCTCCTGGGAAGTCCTCGTGTTGCACCCCTTTTTCGTTGTTTTTTTCTTTCTTAGAAGCGCTGATCTTTCTCGTTTCATTTGCTGTGGCCAGCGGATGAGAACTGACCAAGACGTGGAAAAAGCATCCAAATCAGGCCATCCGCCTATGTTCAGTCGAAATTACCGAAATTCCCCTACGGACACCTCGTGGCCCTGAAAAAAACATCAGAGGCCCCTTTTTACTGCAACGCACGGACGAAACCCCATGCATGCACGGGGCGATGAAGGTGGTCGAGCTACCGTCCGTAACGCACGCTTAGCTCGCCTCTTCCGAGTTGTCAGTTACGAACTTGCGACCTCTTTGGAGCCGACGTGCTTTATGCGCAACTCAGCGGCTACGTACCCTCAATGAAACATTTGTTCCGCAAGAATTCGATGGGTGCGATCATGCCAGCACTGATGCACCGGATCCCATCAGAACTCCGCAGTTAAGCGTGCTTGGGCGAGAGTATTACTGGGATGGGTGACCTCGTGGGAAGTCCTCGTGTTGCACCCCTTTTTCGTTGTTTTTTCTTTCTCAAAACCACCGATTTTTCTCGTTTCATTTGCTGCGACCGCCGGATGAGGACTGACCCGGACGAGGAAAAAGCTTCCAAATCAGGCCTTCCGTGCTTGTTCAATCGAAATTACTGAAATTCCATTACGGACGCCGCCTGGCACTGAAAACCACATTAGAGGCCCCTTTTTACTCCAACACACGGACGAAACCCAATGCTCACACGGGGCGATGAAGGCGGTCGAGCTACCGTCCGTAACGAACTCTTAGCTCGCCGCTTCCGAGCTGTCAGTTACGAACTTGCGAACTCTTTAGATTTGGCGTGATCTATGAGCGACCCGGCAGCCGCGTACACTCTATAAAAGACTTGTTACTCCAGATTCTGATATGTGCGATCATGCCAGCACTGATGCACCGGATTTCATCAGAACTCCGCAGTTAAGCGTGCTTGGGCGAGAGTAGTACTGGGATGGGTGACCTCCTGGGAAGTCCTTGTGTTGCACCCCTTTTTCGTTGTTTTTTCTTTCTCAAAACCACCGATCTTTCTCGTTTCATTTGCTGCGGCCGCAGGATGAGGACTGACCAGGACGAGGAAAAAGCTTCCAAATCAGGCCTTCCGTCCTTGTTCAATCGAAATTACCGAAATTCCTCTACGGACGCCGCCTGGCACTGAAAACCACATTAGGGGCCCCTTTTTACGGCAACACGCGGACGAAACCCCGTGCTCGCACGGGGCGATGAAGGCGGTCGAGCTACCGTCCGTAACGAACTCTTAGCTCGCCGCTTCCGAGCTGTCAGTTACGAACTTGCGAACTCTTTAAATTTGGCGCGATGTATGAGCGACTCGGCAGCCGCGTGCACTCTATAAAAGATTTGTTCCGCCAGATTCTAATGGGTGCGATCATACCAGCATTAATGCACCGGATCCCATCAGAACTGCACAGTTAAGCGTGCTTGGACGAGAGTAGTACTAGGATGGGTGAGCTCCTGGGAAGTCCTCGTGTTGCACCCCCTTTTCGTTGTTTTTTTCTTCCTTAAAGGCGCCGATCTTTTTCGTTTCATCTGCTGCGGCCGTCGGATGAGAACTGACGAGGACGAGGAAAAAGCATCCAAGTCAGGCCTTCCGCCCATGTTCACTTGAATTACCGAAATTCCCCTACGGACGCGTCCAGGCCCTGAAAACCACATCAGAGGTCGTTTTTTAATACAACACACGGACGAAACCCCGTGCATGTACGGGGCGATGAGGGTGGTCGAGCTACCGTCCGTAACGCACTCTTAGCTCGCCGCTTCCGAGCTGCCAGCTACGAACTCGCGATCTCTTTGGAGCTGGCGTGCTGTTTGCACAACTCAACGGCCGCTCACCCTCAATGAAACATTTGTTCCGCAAGAATCCAATGGGTGCGGTCATCCCAGAACTAATGCACCGGATCCCATCAGAAATGCGCAGTTAAGTGTGCTTGGGCGAGAGTTGTACTAGGATGGGTGACCCCCTGGGAAGTCCTCGTGTTGCACCCCTTTTTCGTTATTTTTTTCTTTCTTAAAAACACCGGTCTTTCTCGTTTCATTTGCTGCGGCCGTCGGATGGGAACTGACCGGGACGAGGAAAAAGCTTTCAAATCAGGCCTTCCGCCCTTGTTAACTCGAAATTACCGAAATTACTCCACGGACGCCTCCTGGCACTGAAAACCATATTAGAGGCCCCTTTTTATTGCAACACACGGACGAAACCCAATGCTCGCACGGGGCGATGAAGGCGGTCGAGCTACCGTCCGTAACGCACTCTTAGCTCGCCGCTTCCGAGCTGTCAGTTACGAATTTGCGAACTCTTTAGATTTGACGCGATCTATGAGCGACTCGGCAGCCGCGTACACTCTATAAAAGACTTGTTCCGCCAGGTTCCGATGGGTGCGATCACACCAGCACTGATGCACCGGATCCCATCAGAACTCCGCAGTTAAGCGTGCTTGGGCGAGAGTAGCGCTAGGATGGGTGATCTCCTGGGAAGTCCTCGTGTTGCACCCCTTTTTTGTTGTTTATTTCTTTCTTAGAAGCGCCGATCTTTCTCGTTTCATTTGCTGTGGCCAGCGGATGAGAACTGAGCAGGACGTGGAAAAAGCATCCAAATCAGGCCATCCGCCTATGTTCAGTCGAAATTACCGAAATTCCCCTACGGACCCCGCGTGGCCCTGAAAAACACATCAGAGGCCCCTTTTTACTGCGACGCACGGACGAAACCCCATGCATGCACGGGCCGATGAAGGTGGTCGAGCTACCGTCCGTAACGCACGCTTAGCTCGCCTCTTCCGAGTTGTCAGTTACGAACTTGCGACCTCTTTGGAGCCGGCGTGCGTTATGCGCAACTCAGCGGCCGCGTACCCTCAATGAAACATTTGTTCCGCAAGAATTCGATGGGGGTGATCATACCAGCACTAATGCACCGGATCCCATCAGAACTCCGCAGTTAAGCGTGCTTGGGCGAGAGTAATACTGGGATGGGTGACCTCCTGGGAAGTCCTCGTGTTGCACCCCTTTTTCGTTGTTTTTTCTTTCTCAAAACCACCGATCTTTCTCGTTTTATTTGCTGCGGCCGCCGGATGAGGACTGACCAGGACGAGGAAAAAGCTTCCAAATCAGGCCTTCCGTCCTTGATCAATCGAAATTACCGAAATTCCTTTACGGACGCCGCCTGGCACTGAAAACCACATTAAAGACCCCTTTCTACTGCAACGCACGGACGAAACCCCATGCATGCACAGGGCGATGAAGGTGGTCGAGCTACCGTCCGTAACGCATTGTTAGCTCGCCGCTTCCGAGCTGTCAGTTACGGACTTGCGAACTCTTTAGATTTGGCGTGATCTATGAGCGACCCGGCAGCCGCGTACACTCTATAAAAGACTTGTTACGGCAGATTCTGATATGTGCGATCATACCAGCACTGGTGCACCGGATCCCATCAGAACTCCGCTGTTAAGCGTGCTTGGGCGAGAGTAGTACTGGGATGGGTGACCTCCTGGGAAGTCCTCGTGTTGCACCCCTTTTTCGTTGTTTTTTCTTTCTCAAAACTACCGATCTTTCTCGTTTCATTTGCTGCGGCCGCCGGATGAGGACTGACCAGGACGAGGAAAAAGCTTCCAAATCAGGCCTTCCGTCCTTGTTCAGTCGAAATTACCGAAATTCCACTACGGACGCCGCCTGGCACTAAAAACCACATTGGAGGCCCCTTTTTACTGCAACACGCGGACGAAACCCCGTGCTCGCACGGGGCGATGAAGGCGGTCGAGTTACCGTCCGTAACGAACTCTTAGCTCGCCGCTTCCGAGCTGTCAGTTACGAAATTGCAAACTCTTTAGATTTGGAGCGATGTATGAGCGACTCGGCAGCCGCGTGCACTCTATAATGATTTGTTCCGCCAAATTCTAATGGGTGCGATCATCCCAGCATTAATGCACCGGATCCCATCACAACTGCGCAGTTAAGCGTGCTTGGGCGAGAGTAGTACTAGGATGGGTGACCTTCTGGGAAGTCCTCGTGTTGCACCCCGTTTTCGTTGTTTTGTTCTTCCTTAAAAGCGCCGATATTTCTCGTTTCATCTGCGGACGCGTCTAGGACCTGAAAACCACATCAGAGGTCGTTTTTTAATACAACACACGGACGAAATCCCAAGCATGCACGGGGCGATGAGGGTGGTCGAGCTACCGTCCGTAACGCACTCTTAGCTCGTTGCTTCCGAGCTGCTAGTTACGAACTCGCGATCTCTTTGGAGCTGGCGTGCTGTTTGCACAACTCAACGGCCGCTCACCCTCAATGAAACATTTGTTCCGCAAGAATCCAATGGGTGCGATCATCCCAGCACTAATGCAACGGATCCCATCAGAAATGCGCAATTAAGCGTGCTTGGGCGAGAGTAGTACTAGGATTGGTGACCCCCTGGGAAGTCCTCGTGTTGCACCCCTTTTTCGTTATTTTTTTCTTTCTTAAAAGCACCGGTCTTTCTCGTTTCACTTGCTGCGGCCGTCGGATGGGAACTGACGGGGACGAGGAAAAAGCTTTCAAATCAGGCCTTCCGCCCTTGTTCACTCGAAATTACCGAAATTCCTCCACGGACGCCTCCTGGCACTGAAAACCACATTAGAGGACCCTTTTTACTGCAACACACGGACCAAAACCCAATGCTCGCACGGGGCGATGAAGGCGGTCGAGCTACCGTCCGTAACGCACTCTTAGCTCGCCGCTTCCGAGCTGTGAGTTACGAACTTGCGAACTCTTTAGATTTGGCGAGATCTATGAGCGACTCGGCAGCCGCGTACACTCTATAAAAGGTTTGTTCCGCCAGATTCCGACGGGTGCGATCATACCAGCACTGATGCACCGGATCCCATCAGAACTCCGCAGTTAAGCGTGCTTGGGCAAGAGTAGTACTAGGATGGGTGACCTCCTGGGAAGTCCTCGTGTTGCACCCCCTTTTCGTTGTTTTTTTCTTCCTTAAAAGCGCCGATCTTTCTCGTTTTATCTGCTGCGGCCGTCGGATGAGAACTGACCAGGACGAGGAAAAAGCATCCAAGTCAGGCCTTCCGCCCCTGTTCACTTAAAAGTACCGAAATTCCCCTACGGACGCGTCCAGGCCCTGAAAACAACATCAGAGGTCGTTTTTTAATACAACACACGGACGAAACCCCATGCATGCACGAGGCGATGAGGGTGGTCGAGCTACCGTCCGTAACGCACTCTTCGCTCGCCGCTTCCGAGCTGCCAGTTACGAACTCGCGATCTCTTTGGAGCTGGCGTGCTGTTTGCACAACTCAACGGCCGCTCACCCTTAATGAAACATTTGTTCCGCAAGAATCCAATCGGTGCGATCATCCCAGCACTAATGCACCGGATCCCATCAGAAATGCGCAATTATGCGTGCTTGGGCGAGAGCAGCACTAGGATGGGTGACCCCCTGCGAAGTCCTCGTGTTGCACCCCTTTTTTGTTATTTTTTTCTTCCTTAAAAGCACCGGTCTTTCTCGTTTCATTTGCTGCGGCCGTCGGATGGGAACTGACCGGGACGAGGAAAAAGCTTTCAAATCAGGTCTTCCGCCCTTGTTCACTCGAAATTACCAAAATTCCTCCACGGACGCCTCCTGGCACTGAAAACCACATTAGAGGCCCCTTTTTACTGCAACACACGGACGAAACCCAATGCTCGCACGGGGCGATGAAGGCGGTCGAGCTACTGTCCGTAACGCACTCTTAGCTCGCCGCCTCCGAGCTGTCAGTTACGAACTTGCGAACTCTTTAGATTTGGCGCGATCTATGAGCGACTCGGCAGCCGCGCACACTCTATAAAAGACTTGTTCCGCCAGATTCCGATGGGTGCGATCATACCAGCCCTGATGCACCGGATCCCATCAGAACTCCGCAGTTAAGCGTGCTTGGGCGAGAGTAGTGCTAGGATGGGTGACCTCCTGGGATGTCCTCGTGTTGCACCCCTTTTTCGTTGTTTTTTTTTCCTTAGAAGCGCCGATCTTTCTCGTTTCATTTGTTGGGGCCAGCGGATAAGAACTGACCAGGACGTGGAAAAAGCATCCAAATCAGGCCATCCGCCTATGTTCAGTCGAAATTACCGAAATTCCCCTACGGGCGCCTCGTGGCCCTGAAAAACACATCATAGGCCCCTTTTTACTGCAACGCACGGACGAAACCCCATGCATGCACGGGGCGATGAAGGTGGTCGAGCTACCGTCCGTAACGCACGCTTAGCTCGCCTCCTCCGAGTTGTCAGTTACGAACTTGCGACCTCTTTGGAGCCGGCGTGCTTTATGCGCAACTCAGCGGCCGCCTGCCCTCAATGAAACATTTGTTCCGCAAGAATTCGATGGGTGCGATCATACCAACACTAATGCACCAGATCCCATCAGAACTCTGCAGTTAAGCGTGCTTGGGCGATAGTAGTACTGGGATGGGTGGCCTCCTGGGAAGTCCTCGTGTTGCAACCCTTTTTCGTTGTTTTTTCTTTCTCAAAGCCACCGATCTTTCTCGTTTCATTTGCTGCGGCCGCCGGATGAGGACTGACCAGGACGAGGAAAAAGCTTCCAAATCAGCCCTTCCGTCCTTGTTCAATCGAAATTACCGAAATTCTTTACGGACGCCGCCTGAAACTGAAAACCACATTAGAGGCCCCTTTTTACTGCAACACACGGACGAAACCCAATGCTCGCACGGGGCGATGAAGGCGGTCGAGCTAACGTCCGTAACGCACTCTTAGCTCGCCGCTTCCGAGCTGTCAGTTACGAACTTGCGAACTCTTTAGATTTGGCGCGATGTATGAGCGACTCGGCAGCCGCGTGCATTGTGTAAAAGATTTGTTCCGCTAGATTCTAATGGGGGCGATCATCCCAGCATTAATGCACCGGATCCCATCAGAACTGCGCAGTTAAGCGTGCTTGGGCGAGAGTGGTACTAGGATGGGTGACCTCCTGGGAAGTCCTCGTGTTGCACCCCCTTTTCGTTGTTTTTTTCTTCCTTAAAAGCGCCGATCTTTGTCGTTTCATCTGCTGCGGCCGTCGGATGAGAACTGACCAGGACGAGGAAAAAGCATCCAAGTCAGGCCTTCTGCCCATGTTCACTTGAAATTACCGAAATTCCCCTACGGACGCGTCCAGGCCCTGAAAACCACATCAGAGGTCGTTTTTTTAATACAACACACGGACGAAACCCCATGCATGCACGGGGCGATGAGGGTGGTCGAGCTACCGTCCGTAACGCACTCTTAGCTCGCCGCTTCCTAGCTGCCAGTTACGAACTTGCGATCTCTTTGGAGCTGGCGTGCTGCATGCACAACTCAACGGCCGCTCACCCTCAATGAAACATTTGTTCCGCAAGAATCCAATAGGTGCGATCATACCAGCACTAATGCACCGGATCCCATCAGAACTCCGCAGTTAAGCGTGCTTGGGCGAGAGTAGTACTGGGATGGGTGACCTCTTGGGAAGTCCTCGTGTTGCACCCCTTTTTCGTTGTTTTTCTTTCTCAAAACCACCGATCTTTCTCGTTTCATTTGCTGCGGCCGCCGGATGAGGACTGACCAGGACGAGGAAAAAGCTTCCAAATTAGGCCTTCCGTCCTTGTTCAATTGAAATTACCGAAATTCCTTTACGAACGCCGCCTGGCACTGAAAACCACATTAGAGGCCCCTTTTTACTGCGACAAACGGACGAAACCCCGTGCTCGCACGGGGCGATGAAGGCGGTCGAGCTACCGTCCGTGACGAACTCTTAGCTCGCCGCTTCCGAGCTGTCAGTTACGAACTTGCGAACTCTTTAGATTTGGCGCGATGTACGAGCGACTCGGCAGGCGCGTGCACTCTATAAAAGATTTGTTCCGCCAGATTCTAATGGGTGCGATCATCCCAGCATTAATGCACCGGATCCCATAAGAACTGCGCAGTTAAGCGTGCTTAGGCGAGAGTAGTACTAGGATGGGTGACCTCCGGGGAAGTCCTCGTGTTGCAGCCCTTTTTCGTTTTTTTTCTTCCTTAAAAGCGCCGATCTTTCTCGTTTCATCTGCAGCGGCCGTCGGATGAGAACTGACCAGGACGAGGAAAACGCATCCAAGTCAGGCCTTCCACCCATGTTCACCTGAAATTACCGAAATTCCCCTACGGACGCGTCCAGGCCCTGAAAACCACATCAGAGGTCGTTTTTTAATACAACACACGGACGAAACCCAATACATGCGTGGGGCGATGAGGGTGGTCGAGCTACCGTCCGTAACGAACTCTCGTCTCGCCGCTTCCGAGCTGTCAGTTACGAACTTGCGAACTCTTTAGATTTGGCGCGATGTACGAGCGACTCGGCAGCCGCGGCACTCTATAAAAGATTTGTTCCGCCAGATTCCAATAGGTGCGATCATCCCAGCATTAATGCACCGGATCCCATCAGAACTGCGCAGTTAAGCGTGCTTGGGCGAGAGTAGTACTAGGATGGGCCACCTCCTGGGAAGTCCTCGTGTTGCAACCCCTTTTCGTTGTTTTTTTCTTCCTTAAAAGCGCCGATCTTTCTCGTTTCATCTGCTGCGGCCGTCGGATGAGAACTGACCAGGACGAGGAAAAAGCATCCAAGTCAGGCCTTCCGCCCTTGTTCACTCGAAATTACCGAAATTCCTCCACGAACGCCTCCTGGCACTGAAAACCACAATAGAGGCCCCTTTTTACTGCAACACACGGACGAAACCCAATGCTCGCACGGGGCGATGAAGGCGGTCGAGCTACCGTCCGTGACGCACTCTTAGCTCGCCGCTTCCGAGCTGTCAGTTATGAAGTTGCGAACTCCTTAGATTTGGCGGGATCTATGAGCGACTCGGCAGCCGCGTACACTCCATAAAAGACTTGTTCCGCCAAATTTCGATGGGTGCGATCATACCAGCACTGACGCACCGGATCCCATCAGAACTCCGCAGTTAAGCGTGCTTGGGCGAGAGTAGCGCTAGGATGGGTGACCTCCTGGGAAGTCCTCGTGTTGCACCCCTTTTTCGTTGTTTTTTCTTCCTTAAAAGCGCCGATCTTTCTCGTTTCATCTCCGGCGGCCGTCGGATGAGAACTGACCAGGACGAGGAAAATGCATCCAAGTCAGGCCTTCCGCCCATGTTCACTTGAAATTACCGAAATTCCCCTACGGACGCGTCCAGGCCCTGAAAACCACATCAGAGGTCGTTTTTTTAATACAACACACGGACGAAACCCCATGCATGCACGGGGCGATGAAGGTGGTCGAGGCTACCGTCCGTAACGCACGCTTAGCTCGCCTCTTCCGGTTGTCAGTTACGAACTTGCGACCTCTTTGGAGCCGGCGTGCTTTATGCGCAACTCAGCGGCCGCGTACCCTCAATGAAACATTTGTTCCGCAAGAATTCGATGGGTGCGATCATACCAGCACTAATGCACCGGATCCCATCAGAACTCCGCAGTTAAGCGTGCTTGGGCGAGAGTAGTACTGGAATGGGTGACCTCCTGGGAAGTCCTCGTGGCCCTGAAAAACACATCAGAGGGCCCTTTTTACTGCAACGCACGGACGAAACCTCAAGCATGCACGGGGCAATGAAGGTGGTCGAGCCACCGTCCGCAACGCACGCTTAGCTCGCCTCTTCCGAGTTGACAGTTACGAACTTGCGACCTCTTTGGAGCCGGCGTGCTTCATGCGCAACTCAGCAGCCGCGTACCCTCAATGAAACATTTGCTCCGCAAGAATTCGATGGGTGCGATCATACCAACACTAGTGCACCAGATCCCATTAGAACTCCGCAGTTAAGCGTGCTTGGGCGAGAGTAGTACTGGGATGGGTGACCTCCTGGAAAGTCCTTGTGTTGCAACCCTTTTTCGTTGTTTTTTCTTTCTCAAAACCACCGATCTTTCTCGTTTCATTTGCTGCGTCCGCCGGATGAGGACTGACCAGGACGAGGAAAAAGCTTCCAAATCAGGCCTTCCGTCCTTGTTCAATCGAAATTACCGAAATTCCTTTACGGACGCCGCCTGGCACTGAAAACCACATTAGAGGCCCCTTTTTACCGCAACAAACGGACGAAACCCCGTGCTCGCACGGGGCGATGAAGGCGGCCGAGCTACCGTCCGTAACGAACTCTTAGCTCGCCGCTTCCGAGCTGTCAGTTACGAACTTGCGAACTCTTTGGATTTGGCGCGATGTATGAGCGACTCCGCAGCCGCGTGCACTCTATAAAAGATTTGTTCCGCCAGATTCTAAAGGGTGCGATCATCCCAGCATCAATGCACGGGATCCCATCAGAACTGCGCAGTTAAGCGTGCGTGGGCGAGAGTAGTACTAGGATGGGAGACCTCCTGGGAAGTCCTCGTGTTGCACCCCCTTTTCGTTGTTTTTTTCTTCCTTAAAAGCGCCGATCTTTCTCGTTTCATCTGCTGCGGCCGCCGGATGAGAACTGACCAGGACGAGGAAAAAGCATCCAAGTCAGGCCTTCCGCCCATGTTCACTTGAAATTACCGAAATTCCCCTACGGACGCGTTCAGGCCCTGAAAACCACATCAGAGGTCGTTTTTTAATACAACACACGGACGAAACCCCATGCATGCACGGGGCGATGAGGGTGTTCGAGCTACCGTCCGTAACGCACTCTTAGCTCGCCGCTTCCGAGCTGCCAGTTACGAACTTGCGATCTCTTTGGAGCTGGAGTGCTGTATGCACAACTCAACGGCCGCTCACCCTCAATGAAACATTTGTTCCGCAAGAATCCAATGGGTGCGATCATCCCAGCACTAATGCACCGGATCCAATCAGAAATGCGCAATTAGGCGTGCTTGGGCGAGAGTAGTACTAGGATGGGTGACCCCCTGGGAAGTCCTCGTGTTGCACCCCTTTTTCGTTATTTTTTTCTTTCTTAAAACCACCGGTCGTTCTCGTTTCATTTGCTGCGGCCGTCGGATGGGAACTGACCGACGCGAGAAAAAGCTTTCAAATCATGCCTTCCGCCCTTATTCGCTCGAAATTACCGAAATTCCTCCACGGACGCCTCCTGGCACTGAAAACCACATTAGAGGCCCCTTTTTTCTGCAACACACGGACGAAACCCAATGCTCGCACGGGGCGATGAAGGCGGTCGAGCTACCGTCCGTAACGCACTCTTAGATCGCCGCTTCCGAGCTGTCAGTTACGAACTTGCGAACTCTTTAGATTTGGCGCGATCTATGAGCGACTCGTCAGCCGCGTACACTCTATAAAAGACTTGTTCCGCCTGATTCCGATGGGTGCGGTCATACCAGCACTGATGCACCGGATCCCATCAGAACTCCGCAGTTAAGCGTGCTTCGGCGAGAGTAGTGCTAGGATGGGTGACCTCCTGGGAAGTCCTCGTGTTGCACCCCTTTTTCGTTGTTTTTTTCTTTCCTAGAAGCGCCCATCTTTCTCGTTTCATTTGCTGTGGCCAGCGGATAAGAAGTAACCAGGACGTGGAAAAAGCATCCATCAGGCCATCCGCCTATGTTCAGTCGAAATTACCGAAATTCCCGTACGGATGCCTCGCGGCCCTGAAAAACACATCAGAGGCCCCTTTTTACTGCAGCGCACGGACGAAACCCCATGCATGCACGGGGCGATGAAGGTGGTCGAGCTGCCGTCCGTAACGCACGCTTAGCTCGCCTCTTCCGAGTTGTGAGTTACGAACTTGAGACCTCTTTGGAGCCGGCGTGCTTTATGCGCAACTCAGCGGCCGCGTACCCTCAATGAAACATTTGTTCCGCGAGAATTCGATGGGTGCGATCATACCAGCACTAATGCACCGGATCCCATCAGAACTCCGCAGTTAAGCGTGCTAGGGCGAGAGTAGTACTGGGATGGGTGACCTCCTGGGACAGTCCTCGTGTTGCCAGCCCTTTTTCGTTGTTTTTTTCTTTTTCTTAAAACCACCGACCTTTCTCGTTTCATTTGCTGCGGCCTAGCCGGTGAGGACTGAACAGGACGAGAAAAAGCCTTCCAAATCAGGCCTTCGTCCTGTTCAATCGAAATTCCGAAATTCTTTGACGGACGCCGCCTGGCACTGAAACCACATTAGAGGCCCGATTTTTACTGCAGCACACGTACAAACCGCAATGCTCCGCACGGGGGGGGGGGCCCGAAAATGGGGGTTAAAAAAAAAAGGGGGGAGGAGAGCCCCGGTCGAGCTTACCGCCGTAAACAACTCTTAGCTCGCCGCTTCGGAGCTATCAGTTACGAACTTGCGAACTCTTTAGATTTGGCGCGATGTATGAGCGACTCGGCAGCCGCGTGCACTCTATAAAAGATTTGTTCCGCCAGATTCTAATCGGTGCAATCATCCCAGCATTAATGCACCGGATCCCATCAGAACTGTGCAGTTAAGCGTGCTTGGGCGAGAGTAGTACTAGGATGGGTGACCTCCTGGGAAGTCCTCGTGTTGCACCCCCTTTTCGTTGCTTTTTTCTTCCTTAAAAGCGCCGATCTTTCTCGTTTCATCTGCTGCGGCCGTCGGATGAGAACTGACCAGGACGAGGAAAAAGCATCCAAGTCAGGCCTTCCGCCCATGTTCACTTGAAATTACCGAAATTCAACTACGGACGCGTCCAAGCCCTGAAAACCACATTAGAGGTCGTTTTTTAATACAACACACGGGCGAAACCCCATGCATGCACGGGGCGATGAGGGTGGTCGAGCTACCGTCCGTAACGCACTCTTAGCTCGCCGCTTCCGAGCTGCCAGTTACGAACTTGCGATCTCTTTGGAGCTGGCGTGCTGTATGCACAACTCAACGGCCGCTCACCCTCAATGAAACATTTGTTCCGCAAGAATCCAATGGGTGCGATCATCCCAGCACTAATGCACCGGATCCCATCAGAAATGCACAATTAAGCGTGCTTGGGCGAGAGTAGTACTAGGATGGGTGACCCCCTGGGAAGTCCTCGTGTTGCACCCCTTTTTCGTTATTTTTTTCTTTCTTAAAAGCACCGGTCTTTCTCGTGTCATTTGCTGCGGCCGTCGGATGGGAACTGACCGGGGCGAGGAAAAAGCTTTCAAATCAGGCTTTCTGCCCTTGTTCGCTAGAAATTACAGAAATTCCTCAACGGACGCCTCCTGGCACTGAAAACCACATTAGAGGCCCCTATTTACTGCAACACACGGACGAAACCCAATGCTCGCACAGGGCGATGAAGGTGGTCGAGCTACCGTCCATAACGCACTCTTAGCTCGCCGCTTCCGAGCTGTCAGTTACGAACTTGCGAACTCTTTAGATTTGGCGCGATGTATGAGCGACTCGGCAGGCGCGTGTACTCTATAAAAGATTTGTTCCGCCAGAATCTAATGGGTGCGATCATCCCAGCATTAATGCACCGGATCCCATCAGAACTGCGCAGTTAAGCGTGCCTGGGCGAGAGTAGTACTAGGATGGGTGACCTCCTGGGAAGTCCTCGTGTTGTACCCCCTTTTTGTTGCTTTTTTCTTCCTTAAAAGCGCCGATCTTTCTCGTTTCATCTGTTGCGGCCGTCGGATGAGAACTGACCAGGACGAGGAAAAAGCATCCAAGTCAGGCCTTCCGCCCATCTTCACTTGAAATTAACGAAATTCTACTACGGACGCGTCCAGGCCCTGAAAACCACATCAGAGGTCGTTTTTTAATAAAACACACGGACGAAACCCCATGCATGCACGGGGCGATGAGGGTGGTCGAGCTACCGTCCGTAACGCACTCTTAGCTCGTCGCTTCCGAGCTGCCGGTTACGAACTTGCGATCTCTTTGGAGCTTGTGTGCTGTATGCACAACTCAACGGCCGCTCAACCTCAATGAAACATTTGTTCCGCAAGAATCCAATGGGTGCGATCATCCCAACACTAATGCACCGGATACCATCAGAAATGCGCAATTAAGCGTGCTTGGGCGAGAGTAGTGCTAGGATGGGCGACCCCCTGGGAAGTCCTCGTGTTGCACCCCTTTTTCGTTATTTTTTTCTTTCTTAAAAGCATCGGTCTTTCTCGTTTCATTTGCTGCGGCCGTCGGATGGGAACTGACCGGGATGAGGAAAAAGCTTTCAAATCAGGCCTTCCGCCCTTGTTCACTCGAAATTACCGAAAATCCTCCACGGACGCCCCCTGGCACTGAAAACCACATTAGAGACCCCTTTTTACTGCAACGCACAGACGAAACCCAACGCTCGCACGGGGCGATGACGGCGGTCGAGCTACCGTCCGTAACGAACTCTTAGCTCGCCGCTTCCGAGCTATCAGTTACGAACTTGCGAACTCCTTAGATTTGGCGCAATCTATGAGCGACTCGGCAGCCGCGTACACTCTATAAAAGACTTGTTCCGCCAGATTCCGATGGGTGCGATCAGACCAGCACTGATGCACCGGATCCCATCAGAACTCCGCAGTTAAGCGTGCTTGGGCGAGAGTAGTGCTAGGATGGGTGACCTCCTGGGAAGTCCTCGTGTTGCACCCCTTTTTCGTTGTTTTTTTTTCTTTCTTAGAAGCGCCGATCTTTCTCGTTTCATTTGCTGTGGCCAGCAGATAAGAACTGACCAGGACGTGGAAAAAGCATCCAAATCAGGCCATCCGCCTATGTTCAGCCGAAATTACCGAAATTCCGCTACGGACGCCTCGTGGCCCTGAAAAACACATCAGGGGCCCCTTTTTACTGCAACGCAGGGACGAAACCCCATGCATGCACGGGGCGATGAAGGTGGCCGAGCTACCGTCCGTAACGCACGCTTAGCTCGCCTCTCCCGAGTTGTCAGTTACGAACTTGCGACCTCTTTGGAGCCGGCGTACTTTATGCGCAACTCAGTGGCCGCGTACCCTCAATGAAAGATTTGTTCTGCAAGAATTCGATGGGTGCGATCATACCAGCACTAATGCACCGGATCCCATCAGAACTCCGCAGTCAAGCGTGCTTGGGCGAGAGTAGTACTGGGATGGGTGACCTCCTGGGAAGTCCTCGTGTTGCACCCCTTTTTCGTTGTTTTTTCTTTCTTAAAACCACCGATCTTTCTCGTTTCATTTGCTGCGGCCGCCGGATGACGACTGACCAGGACGAGGAAAAAGCTTCCAAATCAGGCCTTCCGTCCTTGTTCAATCGAAATTACCGAAATTCCCTTACGGACGCCGCCTGGCACTGAAAACCACATTAGAGGCCCCTTTTTACTGCAACACACGGACGAAACTCAATGCTCGCACGGGGCGATGAAGGCGGTCGAGCTACCGTCCGTAACGCACTCTTAGCTCGCCGCTTCCGAGCTGTCAGTCACGAACTTGCGAACTCTTTAGATTTCGCGCAATCTATGAGCGACTCGACAGCCGCGTACACTCTATAAAAGACTTGTTCCGCCAGATTCCGATGGGTGCGATCATACCAGCACTGACGCACCGCATCCCATCAGAACTCCGCAGTTAAGCGTGTTGGGGCGAGAGTAGTGCTAGGATGGGGACCTCCTGGGAAGTCCTCGTGTTGCACCCTGGCGCTGAAAACCACGTTAGAGGCCCCTTTTTACTGCAAACACGGACGAAACCCAATGCTCGCACGGGGCGATGAAGGCGGTCGAGCTACCGTCCGTAACGCACTGTTAGCTCGCCGCTTCCGAGCGGTCAGTTACGAACTTGCGAACTCTTTAGATTTGGCGCGATCTATGAGCTACTCGGCAGCCGCGTATGCTCTATAAAAGACTTGTTCCGCCAGACTTCGATGGGTGCGATCATACCAGCACTGATGCACCGGATCCCATCAGAACTCCGCAGTTAAGCGTGCTTGGGCGAGAGTATTACTGGGATGGGTGACCTCTTGGGAAGTCCTCGTGTTGCACCCCTTTTTCGTTGTTTTTTTCTTTCTTAGAAGCGCCGATCTTTCTCGTTTCATTTGCTGTGGCCAGCGGATCAGAACTGACCAGGACGTGGAAAAAGCACCCAAATCAGGTCATCTGCCTATGTTCAGTCGAAATTACCGAACCTCGTGGTCCTGAAAGGCACATCAGAGGCCCCTTTTTACTGCAACGCACGGACGAAACCCCATGCATGCACGGGCGATGAAGGTGGCCGAGCTACCGTCCGTAACGCACGCTTAGCTCGCCTCTTCCGAGTTGTCAGTTACGAACTTGCGACCTCTTTGGAGCCGGCATGCTTTATGCGCAACTCAGCGGCCGCGTACCCTCAATGAAATATTTGTTCCGCAGTTAAGCGTGCTTGGGCAAGAGTAGTACTGGGATGGGTGACCTCCTGGGAAGTCCTCGTGTTGCACCCCCTTTTCGTTGTTTTTTCTTTCTCAAAACCACCGATCTTTCTCGTTTCATTTGCTGCGGCCGCCGGATGAGGACTGACCAGGACGAGGAAAAAGCGTCCAAATCAGGCCTTCCGTCCTTGTTCAATCGAAATTACCGAAATTCCTTTACGGACGCCGCTTGGCACTGAAAACCACATTAGAGGCCCCTTTTTACTGCAACACACGGACGAAACCCCGTGCTCGCACGGGGCGATCAACGCGGTCGAGCTACCGTCCGTAACGAACTCTTAGCTCGCCGCTTCCGAGCTGTCAGTTACGAACTTGCGAACTCTTTAGATTTGGCGCGATGTATGCGCGACTCGGCAACCGCGTGCACTCTATAAAAGATTTGTTCCGCCATATTCTAATGGGTGCGATCATCCCAGCATTAATGCACCGGATCCCATCAGAACTGCGCAGTTAAGCGTGCTTGGGCGAGAGCAGTATTAGGATGGGTGACCTCCTGGGAAGTCCTCGTGTTGCACCCCCTTTTCGTTGTTTTTTTCCTTCCTTAAAAGCGCCGATCTTTCTCGTTTCATCTGCTGCGGCCGTCGGATGAGAACTGACCAGGACGAGGAAAAGCATCCAAGTCAGGCCTTCCGCCCATGTTCACTTGAAATTACCGAAATTCCCCTACGGACGCGTCCAGGCCCTGAGAACCACATCAGAGGTCGTTTTGTAATACAACACACGGACGCCTCGTGGCCCTGAAAAACACATCAGAGGCCCCTTTTTACTGCAGCGCACGGACGAAACACCATGCATGCACGGGGCGATGACGGTGGTCGAGCTACCGTCCGTAACGCACGCTTAGCTCGCCTCTTCCGAGTTGTCAGTTACGAACTTGCGACCTCTTTGGGGCCGGCGTGCTTCATGCGCAACTCAGCGGCCGCGTACCCTCAATGAAACATTTGCTCCGCAAGAATTCGATGGGTGCGATCATACCAACACTAGTGCACCGGATCCCATCAGAACTCCGCAGTTAAGCGTGCTTGGGCGAGAGTATTACTGGGATGGGTGACCTCGTGGGAAGTCCTCGTGTTGCACCCCTTTTTCGTTGTTTTTTCTTTCTCAAAACCACCGATCTTTCTCGTTTCATTTGCTGCGGCCACCGGATGAGGACTGACCAGGACGAGGAAAAAGCTTCCAAATCAGGCCTTCCGTCCTTGTTCAATCGAAATTACCGAAATTCCTTTTCGGGCGCCACCTGGCACTGAAAACCACATTAGAGGCCCCTTTTTACTGCAACACACGGACGAAACCCCATGCTCGCACGGGGCGATGAAGGCGGTCGAGCTACCGTCCGTAACGAACTCTTAGCTCGCCGCTTCCGAGCTGTCAGTTACGAACTTGCGAACTCTTAAGAGTTCGCGCGATGTATGAGCGACTCTGCAGCCGCGTGCACTCTATAAAAGATTTGTTCCGCCAGATTCTTATGGGTGCGATCATCCCAGCATTATACACCGGATCCATCGAACTGGCGGCATTAAGCGTGCTTGGGCGAGAGTAGTACTAGGAGTGGGCTACCTCCTGTGAGTGCTCGTTTGTACCGCCCTTTTCGTTGTTTTTTTCTTCCTTAAAAGCGCCGATCTTTATCGTTTCATCTGCTGCGGCCGTCGGATGAGAACTGACCAGGACGAGGAAAAAGCATCCCAGTCAGGCCTTCCGCCCATGTTCACTTGAAATTACCGAAATTCCCCTACGGACGCGTCTAGGCCCTGAAAACCACATCAGAGGTCGTTTTTTAATACAACACACGGACGAAACCCCATGCATACACGGGGCGATGAGGGTGGTCGAGCTACCGTCCGGAACGCACTCTTAGCTCGCCGCTTCCGAGCTGTCAGTTACAAACTTGCGAACTCTTTAGATTTGGCGCGATCTATGAGCGACTCGTCAGCCGCGTACACTCTATAAAAGACTTGTTCCGCCAGATTCCGATGGGTGAGGTCATACCAGCACTGATGCACCGGATCCCATCAGAACTCCGCAGTTAAGCGTGCTTCGGCGAGAGTAGTGCTAGGATGGGTGACCTCCTGGGAAGTCCTCGTGTTGCACCCCTTTTTCGTTGTTTTTTTCTTTCTTAGAAGCGCCGATCTTTCTCGTTTCATTTGCTGGGGCCAGCGGATAAGAACTGACCAGGACGTGGAAAAAGCATCCAAATCAGGCCATCCGCCTATGTTCAGTCGAAATTACCGAAATTCCCCTACGGACTTCTCGTGGCCCTGAAAAACACATCAGAGGCCCTTTTTTACTGCAACGCACGGACGAAACCCCATGCATGCACGGGGCGATGAAGGTGGTCGAGCTACCGTCCGTAACGCACGCTTAGCTCGCCTCTTTCGAGTTGTCAGCTACGAACTTGCGACCTCTTTGGAGTCGGCGTGCTTTATGCTCAACTCAGCGGCCGCGTACCCTCAATGTAACATTTGTTCCGCAAGAATTCGATGGGTGCGATCATACCAGCACTAATGCACCGGATCCCACCAAAACTCCGCTGTTAAGCGTGCTTGGGCGAGAGTGATACTGGGATTGGGTGACCTCCTGGGGAATCCTCGTGTTGCACCCTTTTTCGTGTTTTTTCTTTCTCACAACCACCATCTTCTCGTTTCATTTGGCTGTCGAGACCAGCCGGGATGAGGACTGACAGGACGAGGAGAAAGCTTCCAAAAAAAAAAAAAAAAAATCAGGCCTTCCGTCCTTGTTCAATCGAAATTACCGAAATTCCTTTAACGTACGTCGCCTGGCCGCAAACCCCATTAGAGGCACCTTTTACTGCACCACACGGCCGAAACCCCGTGCTCTGCAAGGGGCCCGATGAAGGCGGTCGAGCTACCGTCCGTGAACGAAACTCTTAGCTCGCACGCTTCCCCCCGTGCTGCCTGTTACGAACTTTGGCTATCTCTTTGATCTGGCGTGCTGTAATGCACAACTCAACTGCCGCTCACCGTCAATGAAACCTTTGTTCGCAAAATCCAATGGTGCGATCATCCCCCAGCACATAATTGCACCGGATCCCATCAGAACTCCGCAGTTAAGCGTGCTTGGGCGAGAGTAGTACTAGGATAGGTGACCCCCTGGGAAGTCCTCGTGTTGCACCCCTTTTTCGTTATTTTTTTCTTTCTTAAAAGCACCGGTCTTTCTCGTTTCACTTGCTGCGGCCGTCGGATGGAAACTGACCGGGACGAGGAAAAAGCTTTCAAATCAGGCCTTCCGTCCTTGTTCACTCGAAATTACCGAAATTCCTCCACGGACGCCTCCTGGCACTGAAAACCACATTAGAGGGCCCTTTTTGCTGCAACACACGGACGAAACCCAATGCTCGCACGGGGCGATGAAGGCGGTCGAGCTACCGTCCGTAACACACTCTTAGCTCGCCGCTTCCGAGCTGTCAGTTACGAACTTGCGAACTCTTTAGATTTGGCGCGATCTATGAGCGACTCGGCAGCCGCGTACACTCTGTAAAAGACCTGTTCTGCAGATTCCGATGGGTGCGATCATACCAGCACTGATGCACCGGATCCCATCAGAACTCCGCAGTTAAGCGTGCTTGGGCGAGAGTAGTGCTAGGATTGGTGACCTCCTGGGAAGTCCTCGTGTTGCACCCCTTTTTCGTTGTTTTTTCTTTCTTAGAAGCGCCGATCTTTCTCGTTTCATTTGCTGTGGCCAGCGGATAAGAACTGACCAGGACTTGGAAAAAGCATCCAAATCAGGCCATCCGCCTATGTTCAGTCGAAATTAACGAAATTCCCCTACGGACTCCTCGTGGCCCTGAAAAACACATCAGAGGCCCCTTTTTACTGCAACGCACGGACGAAACCCCATGCATGCACGGGGCGATGAAGGCGGTCGAGGTACCGTCCGTAACGCACGCTTAGCTCCCCTGTTCCGAGTTGTCAGTTACGAACTTGCGACCTCTTTGGAACCGGCGTGCTTTATGCGCAACTCAGCGGCCGCGTACCCTCAATGAACGATTTGTTCCGCAAGAATTCGATGGGTGCGATCACACCAGCACTATAGCACCGGATCCCATCAGAACTCCGCAGTTAAGCGTGCTTGGGCGAGAGTAGTACTGGGATGGGTGACCTCCTGGGAAGTCCTCGTGTTGCACCCCTTTTTGTTGTTTTTTCTTTCTCAAAACCACCGATCTTTCTCGTTTCATTTGCTGCGGCCGCCGGATGAGGACTGACCAGGACGAGGAAAAAGCTTCCAAATCAGCCCTTCCGTCCTTGTTCAATCGAAATTACCGAAATTCCTTTACGGACGCCGCCTGGCACTGAAAACCACATTAGAGGCCCCTTTTTACTGCGACACACGGACGAAACTCCGTGCTCGCACGGGGCGATGAAGGCGGTCGAGCTACCGTCCGTAACGAACTCTTAGCTCGCCGCTTCCGAGCTGTCAGTTACGAACTTGCGAACCCTTTAGATTTGGCGCGATGTATGAGCGACTCGACAGCCGCGTGCACTCTATAAAAGATTTGTTCCGCCAGATCCTAATGGGTGCGATCATCCCAGCATTAATGCACCGGATCCCATCAGAACTGCGCAGTTAAGCGTGTCTGTGCGAGAGTAGCACTAGGATGGGTGACCTCCTGGGAAGTCCTCGTGTTGCACCCCCTTTTCGTTGTTTTTTTCTTCCTCAAAAGCGTCGATCTTTCTCGTTTCATCTGCTGCGGCCGTCGGATGAGAACTGACCAGGACGAGGAAAAAGCATCCATGTCAGGCCTTCCGCCCATGTTCACTTGAAATTACCGAAATTCCCCTACGGACGCGTCCAGGCCCTGAAAACCACATCAGAGGTCGTTTTTTAATACAACACACGGACGAAACCCCATGCATGCACGGGGCGATGAGGGTGGTCGAGCTACCGTCCGTAACGCACTCTTAGCTCGCCGCCTCCGAGCTGCCAGTTACGAACTTGCGACCTCTTTGGAGCCGGCGTGCTTTATGCGCAACTCAGCGGCCGCGTACCCTCAATGAAACATTTGTTCCGCAAGAATTCGATGGGTGCGATCGAACCAGCACTAAAGCACCGGATCCCATCAGAACTCCGCAGTTAAGCGTGCTTGGGCGAGAGTAGTACTGGAATGGGTGACCTCCTGGGAAGTCCTCGTGGCCCTGAAAAACACATCAGAGGGCCCTTTTTACTGCAACGCACGGACGAAACCTCAAGCATGCACGGGGCGATGAAGGTGGTCGAGCCACCGTCCGCAACGCACGCTTAGCTCGCCTCTTCCGAGTTGACAGTTACGAACTTGCGACCTCTTTGGAGCCGGCGTGCTTCATGCGCAACTCAGCGGCCGCGTACCCTCAATGAAACATTTGCTCCGCAAGAATTCGATGGGTGCGATCATACCAACACTAGTGCACCGGATCCCATCAGAACTCCGCAGTTAAGCGTGCTTGGGCGAGAGTAGTACTGGGATGGGTGACCTCCTGGGAAGTCCTCGTGTTGCACCCCTTTTTCGTTGTTTTTCTTTCTCAAAACCACCGATCTTTCTCGTTTCATTTGCTGCGGCCGCCGGATGAGGACTGACCAGGACGAGGAAAAAGCTTCCAAATCAGGCCTTCGGTTCTTGTTCAATCGAAATTACCGAAATTCCTTTACGGACGCCGCCTGGCACTGAAAACTACATTAGAGGCCCCTTTTTACTGCAACACACGGACGAACCCCCGTGCTGGCACGGGGCGATGAAGGCGGTCGAGCTACCGTCCGTAACGAACTCTTAGCTCGCCGCTTCCGAGCTGTCAGTTACGAACTTGCGAACTCTTTAGTTTTGGCGCGATGTATGAGCGACTCGGCAGCCGCGTGCACTCTATAAAAGATTTGTTCCGCCAGATCCTAACGGGTGCAATCATCCTAGCATTAATGCACCGGATCCATCAGAACTTCGCAGGTAAGCGTGCTTGGGCGAGAGTAGTACTAGGATGGGTGACCTCCTGGGAAGTCCTCGTGTTGCACCCCCTTTTCGTTGTTTTTTTCTCCCTTAAATGCGCCGATCTTTCTCGTTTCATCTGCTGCGGCCGTCGGATGAGAACTGACCAGGACGAGGAAAAAGCATCCAAGTCAGGCCTTCCGCCCATGTTCACTTGAAATTACCGAAATTCCCCAACGGACGCGTCCAGGCCCTGAGAACCACATCAGAGGTCGTTTTTTAATACAACCCACGGACGAAACCCCATGCATGCACGGGGCGATGAGGGTGGTCGAGCTACCGTCCGTGACGCACTCTTAGCTCGCCGCGTCCGAGCTGCTAGTTACGAACTTGCGATCTCTTTGGAGCTCGTGTGCGGTATGCACAACTCAACGGCCGCTCACCCTCAATGAAACATTTGTTCCGCAAGAATCCAATGGGTGCGATCATCCCAGCACTAATGCACCGGATCCCATCAGAAATGCGCAATTAAGAGTGCTTGGGCGAGAGTAGTACTAGGATGGGTGACCCCCTGGGAAGTCCTCGTGTTGCACCCCTTTTTCGTTATTTTTTTCTTTCTTAAAACCACCGGTCGTTCTCGTTTCATTTGCTGCGGCCGTCGGATGGGAACTGACCGGCGCGAGAAAAAGCTTTCAAATCATGCCTTCCGCCCTTATTCGCTCGAAATTACCAAAATTCCTCCACGGACGCCTCCTGGCACTGAAAACCACATTAGAGGCCCCTTTTTACTGCAACACACGGTCGAAACCCAATGCTCGCACGGGTGTCCGTAACGCACTCTTAGCTCGCCGCTTCCGAGCTGTCAGTTACGAACTTGCGAACTCTTTAGATTTGGCGCGATCTATGAGCGACTCGGCAGCCGCATGCACTCTATAAAAGACTTGTTCCGCCTGATTCCGATGGGTGCGATCATACCAGCACTGATGCACCGGATCCCATCAGAACTCCGCAGTTAAGCGTGCTTGGGCGAGAGTAGTGCTAGGATGGGAGACCTCCTGGGAAGTCCTCGTGTTGCACCCCCTTTTCGTTGTTTTTTTCTTTCTTAGAAGCGCCGATCTTTCTCGTTTCATTTGCTGTGGCCAGCGGATAAGAACCGACCAGGACGTGGAAAAAGCATCCAAATCGGGCCATCCGCCTATGTTCAGTCGAAATTACCGAAATTCTCCTACGGACGCCTCGTGGCCCTGAAAAACACATCAGAGGCCCCTTTTTACTGCAACGCACGGACGAAACCCCATGCATGCACGGGGCGATGAAGGCGGTCGAGGTACCGTCCGTAATGCACGCTTAGCTCCCCCGTTCCGAGTTGTCAGTAACGAACTTGCGACCTCTTTGGAGCCGGTGTGCTTTATGCGCAACTCAGCGGCTGCGTAGCCTCAACGAAACATTTGTTCCGCAAGAATTCGATGGGTGCGATCATACCAGCACTAATGCACCGGATCCCATCAGAACTCCGCAGTTAAGCGTGCTTGGGCGAGAGTAGTACTGGGATGGGCGACCTCCTGGGAAGTCCTCGTGTTGCACCCCTTTTTCGTTGTTTTTTTTTTCTCAAAACCACCGATCTTTCTCGTTTCATTTGCTGCGGCCGCCGGATGAGGACTGACCAGGACGGGGAAAAAGCTTCCAAATCAAGCCTTCCGTCCTTGTTCAATCGAAATTACCAAAATTCCTTTACGGAGGCCGCCTGGCACTGAAAACCACATTAGAGTCCCCTTTTTACTGCAACACACAGACGAAACCCCGTGCTCGCACGGGGCGATGAAGGCGGTCGAGCTACCGTCCGTAACGAATTCTTAGCTCGCCGCTTCCGAGCTGTCAGTTACGAACTTGCGAACTCTTTAGATTTGGCGCGATTTATGAGCGACTCGGCAGGCGCATGCACTGTATAAAAGATTTGTTCCGCCAGACACTAATGGGCGCGATCATCCCAGCTTTAATGCACCGGATCCCATCAGAACTGCGCAGTTAAGCGTGCTTGGGCGAGAGTAGTACTAGGATGGGTGACCTCCTGGGAAGTCCTCTTGTTGCACCCCCTTTTTGTTGTTTGTTTCTTCCTTAAAAGTGCCGATCTTTCTCGTTTCATCTGCTGCGGCCGTCGGATGAGAACTAACCAGGACGAGGAAAAAGCATCCAAGTCTGGCCTTCCGCCCATGTTCACTTGAAATTACCGAAATTCCCCTACGGACGCGTCCAGGCCCTGAGAACCACATCAGAGGTCGTTTTTTAATACAACACAGAGACGAAACCCCATGCATGCACGGGGCGATGAGGGTGGTCGAGCTACCGTCCGTAACGCACTCTTAGCTCGCCGCTTCCGAGCTGCCGGTTACGAACTTGCGATCTCTTTGGAGCTGGCGTGCTGTATGCACAACTCAACGACCGCTCACCCTCAATGAAACATTTGTTCCGCAAGAATCCAATGGGTGCGATCATCCCCGCACTAATGCACCGGATCCCATCAGAAATGCGCAATTAAGCGTACTTGGGGCCCGAGCGTATGCTATGGATGGGGCGACCTCCTTGGAAGTCCTCGTGTTGCACCACGCCTTTTTTCGTTATTTTTTTCTTCTAAAAGCACCGTCTTAACTTCTCGTTTTCATTTGTCTGCGCGGAAAGCCGGTGGGAACTGACCGGGACGATGAAAAGCCTTTCAAATCAGGCCTTCCGCCCTTCGTTCACTCGAAATTACCGAAATCCTCACACGGACACCCCGCCTGCACTGAAAAACACATTAGTGAGACCCCTTTTTTACTTGCAACACACTGGACGAAACCCACGCCTCGCACGGGGCGATGACGGCGGTCGAGCTACCGTCCGTAACGAACTCTTAGCTCGCCGCTTCCGAGCTATCAGTTACGAACTTGCGAACTCCTTAGATTTGGCGCAATCTATGAGCGACTCGGCAGCCGCGTACACTCTATAAAAGACTTGTTCCGCCAGATTCCGATGGGTGCGATCAGACCAGCACTGATGCACCGGATCCCATCAGAACTCCGCAGTTAAGCGTGCTTGGGCGAGAGTAGTGCTAGGATGGGTGACCTCCTGGGAAGTCCTCCTGTTGCACCCATTTTTCGTTGTTTTTTTCTTTCTTAGAAGCGCCGATCTTTCTCGTTTCATTTGCTGTGGCCAGCGGATCAGAACTGACCAGAACGTGGAAAAAGCATCCAAATCAGGTCATCTGCCTATGTTCAGTCGAAATTACCGAACCTCGTGGTCCTGAAAGGCACATCAGAGGCCCCTTTTTATACTATTACTGCCAGACGCACGGAAACGAACCCCATGCATGGCACGGGGCGATGAAGGTGGCCGAGCTACCGTCCGTAACGCACGCTTAGCTCGCCTCTTCCGAGTTGTCAGTTACGAACTTGCGACCTCTTTGGAGCCGGCATGCTTTATGTGCAACTCAGCGGCCGCGTACCCTCAATGAAATATTTGTTCCGCAAGAACTTAACGGGTGCGATCATACCAGCACTAATGCACCGGATCTCATCAGAACTCCGCAGTTAAGCGTGCTTGGGCAAGAGTAGTACTGGGATGGGTGACCTCCTGGGAAGTCCTCGTGTTGCACCCCTTTTTCGTTGTTTTTTCTTTCTCAAAACCCCCGATCTTTCTCGTTTCATTTGCTGCGGCCGCCGGATGAGGACTGACCAGGACTAGGAAAAAGCTTCCAAATCAGGCCTTCCGTCCTTGTTCAATCGAAATTACCGAAATTCCTTTACGGGCGCCGCCTGGCACTGAAAACCACATTAGAGGCCCCTTTTTACTGCAACACACGGACGAAACCCCGTGCTTGCACGGGGCGATGAAGGCGGTCGAGCTACCGTCCGTAACGAACTCTTAGCTCGCCGCTTCCGAGCTGTCAGTTACGAACTTGCGAACTCTTTAGATTTGGCTCGATGTATGAGCGACTCGGCAGCCGCGTGCACTCTATAAAAGATTTGTTCCGCCAGATTCTAATGGGTGCGATCATCGCAGCATTAATGCACCGGATCCCATCAGAACTGCGCAGTTAAGCGTGCTTGGGCGAGAGTAGTACTAAGATGGGTGACCTCCTGGGAAGTCCTCGTGTTGCACCCCCTTTTCGTTGTTTTTTATCTTCCTTAAAAGCCGCGCCGATCTTTCTCGTTTCATCTTGCGGAGCAGTCGATGGAGAACTGACCAGGGACGAGGAAAAAAAAAAAAAAAAGCATCCAAGTCAGGCCTTCCCCCATGTTCTCTGAAATTACCGAAATTCCCCTACGGACAGCGTCCCCGGCGCCCTGAAGAACCACATCAGAGGTCGTTTGGTAATACAACACACGGACGAAACCCATGCTGCACGGGGCGATGAGGGTTGGTCGAGCCTACGTCCGTAACGCACTCTTACTCGCCGCTTCCGAGCTGCCAGTTACGACTTGCGATCATCTTGGAGCTGGCGTGCCTGTATGCACAACTCAACGCCCGCTCACCCTCAATGAAACATTTGTTCCGCAAGAATCCAATGGGTGCGATCATCCCAGCACTAATGCACCGGATCCCATCAGAAATGCGCAATTAAGCGTGCCTGGGCGAGAGTAGTACTAGGATGGGTGACCCCCTGGGAAGTCCTCGTGTTGCACCCCTTTTTCGTTATTTTTTCCTTTCTTAAAAGCACCGGTCTTTCTCGTTTCATTTGCTGCGGCCATCGGATGGGAACTGACCAGGGCGAGGAAAAAGCTTTCAAATCAGGCCTTCCGCCCTTGTTCACTCGAAATTACCGAAATTCCTCCACGGATGCCTCCTGGCACTGAAAACCACATTAGGGGCCCCTTTTTACTGGAACACACGGACGAAACCCAATGCTCGCACGGGGCGATGAAGGCGGTCGAGCTACCGTCCGTAACGCACTCTTAGCTCGCCGCTTCGGAGCTGTCAGTTACGAACTTGCGAACTCTTTAGATCTGGCGCGATCTATGAGCGAATCGGCAGCTGCGTACACTCTATAAAAGACTTGTTCCGCCAGATTCCGGTGGGGGCGATCATACCAGCACTGATGCACCGGATCCCATCAGAACTCCGCAGTTAAGCGTGCTTGGGCGAGAGAAGTGCTAGGATGGGTGACCTCCTGGGAAGTCCTCGTGTTGCACCCCTTTTTCGTTGTTTTTTCTTTTTCAAAACCACCGATCTTTCTCGTTTCATTTGCTGCGGCCGCCGGATGAGGATTGACCATGACGAGGAAAAAGCTTCCAAATAAGGCCTTCCGTCCTTGTTCAATCGAAATTACCGAAATTCCTTTACGGACGCCGCCTGGCACTGAAAACCACATTAGAGGCCCCTTTTTACTTCAACACATGGACGAAACCCAATGCTCGCACGGGGCGATGAAGGCGGTCGAGCTAACGTCCGTAACGAACTCTTATCTCGCCGCTTCCGAGCTGTCAGTTACGAACTTGCGAACTCTTTAGATTTGGCTCGATGTATGAGCGACTCGGCAGCCGCGTGAACTCTATAAAAGATTTGTTCCTCCAGATTCTAATGGGTGCGATCATCCCAGCATTAATGCACCGGATCCCATCAGAACTGAGCAGTTAAGCGTGCTTGGGCGAGAGTAGTGCTAGGATGGGTGACCTCCTGGGAAGTCCTCGTGTTGCACCCCCTTTTCGTTGTTTTTTTCTTCCTTAAAAACGCCGATCTTTCTCGTTTCATCTGCTGCGGCCGTCGGATGAGAACTGACCAGGACGAGAAAAAAGCATCCAAGTCAGGCCTTCCGCCCATGTTCACTTGAAATTACCGAAATTCCCCTACGGACGCGTCCAGGCCGTGAAAAGCACATCAGAGGTCGTTTTTTAATACGACACACGGACGAAACCCCATGCATGCACGGGGCGATGAGGGTGGTCGAGCTACCGTCCGTAACGCACTCTTAACTCGCCGCTTCCGAGCTGCAAGTTACGAACTCGCGATCTCTTTGGAGCTGGCGTGCTGTTTGCACAACTCAACGGCCGCTCACCCTCAATGAAACATTTGTTCCGCAAGAATCCAATAGGTGCGATCATCCCAGCACTAATGCACCGGATCCCATCAGAAATGCGCAATTAAGCGTGCTTGGGCGAGAGTAGTACTAGGATGGGTGACCCCCTGGGAAGTCCTCGTGTTGCACCCCTTTTTCGTTATTTTTTTCTTTCCTAAAAGCACCGGTCTTTCTCGTTTCATTTGCTGCGGCCGTCGGATGGGAACTGACCGGAATGAGGAAAAAGCTTTCAAATCAGGCCTTCCGCCCTTGTTCACTCGAAATTACCGAAATTTTTCCACGGACGCCTCCTGGCACTGAAAACCACATTAGAGGCCCCTTTTTACTGCAACACACGGACGAAAACCCAATGCTCGCACGGGGCGATGAAGGCGGTCGAGCTACGTCCGTAACGCACTCTTAGACTCGCCGCTTCCGAGCCTGTCAGTTACGAACTTGCGAACTCTTTAGATTTGGCGCGATCTATGAGCGACTCGGCAGCCGCGTACACTCTATAAAAGACTGTTTTCCGCGAATTCCGATGCGGTGCGATTCATTACCAGCACTGATGGGCAACGGATCCCTCAGAAACTGCGCATGTTAAGCGTGCTTGGGAGAGGAGTTAGGAGAGTAGTTACTAGGACGGGTGACCTTCTGGGAAGTCCTCGTGTTGCACCCTTTTTCGTTGTTTTTTTCTTTCTTAGAAGCGCCGATCTTTCTCGTTTCATTTGCTGTGGCCAGCGGATAAGAACTGACCAGGACGTGGAAAAGGCATCCAAATCAGGCCATCCGCCTATGTTCAGTCGAAATTACCGAAATTCCCTTACGGACGCCTCGTGGCCCTGAAAAACACATCAGAGGCCCCTTTTTACTGCAACGCACGGACGAAACCCCATGCATGCACGGGACGATGAAGGTGGTCGAGCTACCGTCCGTAACGCACGCTTAGCTCGCCTCTTCCGAGTTGTCAGTTACGAACTTGCGACCTCTTTGGAGCCGGCGTGCTTTATGCGCAACTCGGCGGCCGCGTACCCTCAATGAAGCATTTGTTCCGCAATAATTCGATGGGTGCGATCATACCACCACTAATGCACCGGATCCCATCAGAACTCCGCAGTTAAGCGTGCTTGGGCGAGAGTAGTACTGGGATGGGTGACCTCCTGGGAAGTCCTCGTGTTGCACCCCTTTTTCGTTGTTTTTGCTTTCTCAAAACCACCGATCTTTCCCGTTTCATTTCCCGCGGCCGCCGGGTGAGGACTGACCAGGACGAGGAAAAAGCTTCCAAATCAGGCCTTCCGTCCTTGTTCAATCGAAATTACCGAAATTTCTTTACGGACGCCGCCTGGTACTGAAAACCACATTAGAGGCCCCCTTTTACTGCAACACACGGACGAAACCCAATGCTCGCACGGGGCGATGAAGGCGGTCGAGCTACCGTCCGTAACGAACTTTTAGCTCGCCGCTTCCGAGCTGTCAGTTACGAACTTGCGAACTCTTTAGATTTGACGCGATCTATGAGCGACTCGGCAGCCGCGTACACTCTATAAAAGACTTGTTCCGCCAGATTCCGATGGGTGCGATCATACCAGCACTGATGCACCGGATCCCATCAGAACTCCGCAGTCAGGCGTGCTTGGGCGAGAGTAGTACTAGGATGGGCGACCTCCTGGGAAGTCCTCGTGTTGCACCCCCTTTTCGTTGTTTTTTCCTTCCTTAAAAGCGCCGATCTTTCTCGTTTCATCTGCTGCGGCCGTCGGATGAGAACTGACCAGGACGAGGATAAAGCATCCAAGTCAGGCCTTCCGCCCATGTTCACTTGAAATTACCGAAATTCCCCTACGGACGCGTCCAGGCCCTGAAAACCACATCAGAGGTCGTTTTTTAACACAACACACAGACGAAACCCCATGCATGCACGGGGCGATGAGGGTGGTCGAGCTACCGTCCGTAACGCACCCTTAGCTCGCCGCTTCCGAGCTGCAAGTTACGAACTTGCGATCTCTTTGGAGCTGGCGTGCTGTATGCACAACTCAACGTCCGCTCACCCTCAATGAAACATTTGTTGCGCAAGAATCCAATGGGTGCGATCATCCCACCACTAATGCACCGGATCCCATCAGAAATGCGCAATTAAGCGTGCATGGGCGAGAGTAGTACTAGGATGGGTGACCCCCTGG
>JAKOGI010003612.1:0-47642 GCA_029747015.1 Carnegiea gigantea | reverse complement strand
CCCCCCCCCCCCCCCCCCCCTGCTGGAAATTACGAACAGACGGCAAGAAACCAATTACTTACAGGGAGACTTCCATCTCTGACATGTGTGACCGGACAACAATTAAACGGTTCGAAGTTCGATACTGACACGTCGCCAAATTCACAAAAACAAATACAACAAACAATTTGCACATTGTTGATAGCAAGTCCATGAGAGTTTTATATCTAGTTCTTGACAATAAAGGAGGTCGCCCCGCAAAACTCCTCAAAAGGGGACTAATTAATCATATGTCCAATCAAAATCTCAAAGTCCAGCCTAAGCAAGCCATGGGAGCGCGCAGAACTGTGTACTCTTAGCCCTGAATGGGAGGGACACTATGAGCATTAGATCTTAGACTCTAAAAATGTTGATCGTCTTTGCTATTAAATAAAGCTAACTATAAAAGAAAGAAGGAAGGAAAAAGACAAAGGAATGTTTGAAAAATGGACACATTCAGGTTACGTGTCTGAGTGATTTAGAAAATTTCGGGATCGAAAATATCCAGTTTTAACTTGTACCTTAGAGGGTTTTGAGGATAAATTTGAGCAGGGTTTAGCTAGGTTCTCTGCACCCCAGTATTCTCTCAGAGTTTTTTGTGATTTTAGTTATGTCCTCTTCAATTTTTCGATATGTTTTTCAGTTGGTTTCTCTCGTCTCTCTCTGCGTGTTTAACTCCTGGGTAATCCCTTTCTTATAGCGCTCATAAGGAACAGTATGAGCCGGTTTAGAGAAAGAATTAACTCAAATCTTAGTAGGTTTAATCTAAACGGACATTCCAATCCAGATAAAATTGCAATAGTTGAGACCCATTTTAAAAGCGAAGGACACTGAGAACCCGTCTAGGAACCTTCCTGTTGCCATGTACGGAGGTACCCGGCCCCAGGCTAGAACCCAACCGAATTTTCTTCTGTTCCCACAGTATGGGTCATTTTGAGCTATAGACAGCGCAACTTGTTTTAGCCATTAAGTTTTCATCCGGCCTCCGTATTGAGTGATTCTTTTCGTTTCACGAAAGCCTATTGAGTCTATTTTATAACTACACTAATTTCATCATTTTTGGATAAGCGTGGCAAAAGACAGGTGTCATTTTTAGCGCATATCTTAGTAATTGACCTATGTCTTTTCTGTTACTTATCGTATTTTGACGCATAATATATCTTTAGAAAATTTATGCAATGAAAAATATTAATATCTAAACTCAATAATTTTATACTCCCTAGAGTGTGGTGAAAATACAGAATAAATTTAAACTAGATACCAAGCACCATCAATTTAGGCCTATTCGGGCTTTTGGGTTTTTGTAGCCTTTGGTGGACATTTTTGGGTTTGGATGTGTGAGTTAACGTATGCGGGTACATTTTGAGGCTCTTCATTTTCAATATCCTGAGATCTCCAAATCTTATTCAATCGATTTATCATCATGGGGCATTTCATTTTTTTTTTAAAAAAGACACTTTTTAGACGTCTACATGTCGAAATTTCATGGTGTATACCTTGAGCCAACGAACAAAATTTTGCTTTCATAATGCTCAAGCTGTTGGTTAAGTGATAGATTGAGAACATAAGCCGTAAGCATAGATAGAGAATATGAGTCGTGAGCATCCATGGCCTTCATGAAGATAGCACAACCACTTCCTAAAAAAGAAAAATGGACTTTTTTTTCTGATTATTTAGATGGGCAAGATCCTTACATATAAGAAAAAGATACAACCACTACACAGCTTAAAAAGACAGCTAATACATCCTATAGGGTATGAATCACATACAAATAAACTCATGCAGTTTGCTAGTGCAACATAAATATGAACATTAAAAAAGTGAACTTTTTACAGGGGTGAAAAAGCAAAGTAACTACTAGCTGATGTCATATACTGATAGGGTGACCATACTCTAAAAAACATTAAAATTAAAAATTTTATATGACAAGGCAATTCACTAGTGATTTGGCACCAACATTCAGTTGGGAATATAAACTCCCAAGATTACATCATAAATTGCATTTATTTGGATTGTTAATTGAGAAAAAGATGAGTACAATGTTCACAAATATTTGACTCATGGGATCGAACTTGAAATGCGTGTGTGCATACTGCGCACCCATTGTTACCATCATCTAGTAGTGTAGGAAGAATTAGGATTAACCTAGATGCGGAAGCGTACTGTCGGTAATAATCCACGATAATAAAGAAGACTAGGCGGCTACCAGAGTCGCCTTAATAATCACGTCCTAAACCCAAAAACCCGACGGATGGTGGTTCAGTCGTGAGAGAGAAATAGGAGAATATGAGAGGTGTAATCAGTGTCTCGCTTGCTGACCCCCTAAGCACCCCTTATATAGTTTGGGGTGTGGCTAGGGTTGTTGCCCTAGGCAACATAAGTGGCCGTTGGGCCTAAACCTGTTAGGCTCGACCAACAGCTCCCACTCGGCCACTTAGGCCGTAAAACACGTGTTCTCCATGTACCACAACTTCTCATGCTTCATACCAGGAATAGGACGTGTGACCAAAAATAACAAGTAGTGTTATATTAAGTTACCATCCAACTAACATAACACCTTCAAGAAATGCGATACCCCAAAACCATCCCAGTGCATCACCAGTGGCATTTCAATTCCCTCATGCCTAATATATCATATGATTATGTTCTCAACATAATCGCCCGGGCTGATATGGTGATGGTGGATCGGTTTTTCCTTAAACACTCATGAAATTTCATCTTAGTTTAACTACTTTCCTATGAACCGTATACATCGTGGTTCTTGAGAATCACATTAAGGTAGCATCATTAAGTTTCGACTTAATATCATAGCTTTAAGTCAAATGGTTATCGTCCATAGAGTCACACAGTGACAAGTGATAGGGAATTCAATTGTCACCCCACATATGGGTCGTCTTATGAGCACACACAGTATGAGATGTGTGTCATGGCATAGCTCCCACTTAGCTAGGTTCGTCACTCTTTATGTCATGCGAATCATCAGTCTAGATTTTCACCCAAAAATCTAACCTGAGCCACTAGATCAACATACTGAATGTTAGTCTTGACACTCAAGATTCGGCTTTTAAGGCTTCAATATGAAAACTTATTTCATACTCGACTCCCTCGAGTCTCATCTTAGTCTTACTAAGGCAACTATATTCATTCTACTCACACACTTCTAGTATGAGTAACCAATATTGCACACCTAGTGCCATTGTAATTCAGTCTCATCCTACCCGCTACTCAAGCGTCAGGGCGATTGCCTGTGTGACTAGGGCAATCAGAAGCCCGTGATATTTCAATATGCCTAACGTGCAACAATTAGTTATGAGCATTTTGCCCATTTGTAAAAGAAACATGTCCATCACGTAATAGGACACGTCTAACTGCCAAACCTTATGAATTCCAAGACTCAATTGATGAGCTTTGAACGTATCTTTAGGAATGGCTTTAGTTAAGGGAACATATCACCTTGTTAGTGTATATATACCTAATGGCAATGCTTTTTGTCTCTATGGTACAAGACACACAATCTACCTCCATAGCTAACATTGTTGTGCAGCTTTGCTTCTTTGCGCACCATAACATGGCTCTCCTACTCAGGTTGAAGGCAGGTCCTGAGGTTGACTTAGACTCATGCAAGTCACTACCCCAATCAATATTTGAGTATCCTCTCAACTCGAGGCCTCCCCCTTGATAGCGAAAGACAGAGTTATCAATACCACGAAGGTAGCGCTTGATTCTCTTGACGACTTGCCAACCAGCAAGTTTTGGGTTACTTCGATACCGACTTATCAAACTAACCGCAAAGTAATATCGGGTCATGTACATAACATGGCTTACAATAAGCTTACTATGATACTAAGGTTAGGGACTTTTGCTCATTATCTCTATTTTGTCATCTGCTTTAGAACATTAAGTAAGACTCAAGGTTGGACCCTTCTCAACTGGAGTATCCACGGGCTAGGGATTATAAACCCAAAATCATTCCAAGACATTTTGATGCATGCTTCTTGGGACGGCTTTGCATTTATTTCCACTCCCAGGACATAATTGGATTCACCCGTGTCCTTCGTCTCAAAAACATGGAATAACTACCTTTTAGTAGCTTTAATCATATCCAAGTTGTTCCTAGTCATCGGTATGTCATCAACGTGAGGAACGCAATTCCCATGTTGATCTTCCGACATACACAATGGTATTCTGAGACCATAGAAAAGCCAAAATGGCTTTATGAAATCTAGAGTACCAAAAACTGGAAGATTGCTTAAGATCACATATGGACCTTTTAAGACGATACACATTGTCCTCTTATCCCTTTTATACAAAATCAATGGCTTAGCCTATATAAATCTCTTTCTCAAGATTACCATTGAGAAAAACAATCTTTACTCCATTTCGAATTCAAAGTCCGAATCGGAAACCAAGGCTAGGAGTATCCGGGCCTGAACTTATCAATTGAACTATCCATTCGATATTTTATCTTGAAGACTTACATCGGAGTGGAGTCTAAACGAGTTCTCAAACCTTGTCAATGAGTCCATCTCTCTCTTATGACATCCAGTCACTTTTTGTGATTTAGTGAGACAACCGCCTCTTGATAAGAGATAGATCCCTAATCTCCCGATGGAGTGCATAAGAATATTCCTTTTTCGATTTAAAAAATCATCAAGGAATTCTTTCATGCTTGGGATCCTAGGACCTTCATTATTTGTCTGCTTAGGTGAGAAATCCCTCCCCCTTTCTCTAAGAGGTATGGGACCAGGAGTTTCTCCCCCTTTCTCGAAGAGATATGGAACCCTGATTATGAAGAGAAGATCACTCCCACTATCATTTGGAGGTGGGATCCTGAACATGAGGACTAGCTGCATGTTCAGGAATAACTCTCCTCAACAATTGAAGATTGAGAACGAATTTCATTCTCCTTGACAGACAAACCTTCACCATTCTTACCAAGTAAGAAATGTGTGCCATCCTCGGTGACTTAGTGAGAATTTAAATCCTCCCCCTCACCGAGAGGTGGTTGAAAGTGTTGTTGTAACGCATACAAATTGAGGTCCTTTTAAATTTCACCAAATGCTAGGGAACTTATCCTTAAGAAAATCGACACTGCATGATTTAGTTTCACGAAGAAAATATTCATGATTTCGATTGGTTCGAAGAGTTTTAATATTTCGTCCCAATTGAGTCCTACTACCGCTATAAAGTATATGAACAAATCAAGTACTTAATAGCAGTGATATAGTAGGTACATATACCTATATCATGAATATATGTAGCTCCATGACATGCTTTCATATTCATGGACCCGCAGATGTCCAAAGTGAAAGAAGGCTAAGGGATTTGATGGACTCGAAATCTTACAAAAAGATTTCCTATTGCTTTACTAGCTAGGCATAACTCACATTTTGCACCTTAAGCCTAGAGAGTTGGTCTTACAAGGCCATCTTTAGCTAGTCCATTAACTCTATCTTGACCCTTATGGTTAAGTCGAGCATGCCTAAAAACAGATTCCAAAATAGGACAAGGATAGAAGATGTTCTATTTTGTCCAAAAACATTGAAAACACCTTTCAATGTGACATGGCCAAACAGATCACCATGCCATATGATGTCTAAGACATCTAGACGAAAATTAAAGAAAACTAATTTTAGGAACAGAACACAAGGAAACATCGCACCCCAAGTGCATAGAGAGCATCAGGAAGAGAGAACGTAGTCCCTTCAAGGAGCCACGAATGATTTATCCTTAATTCAAGAACATCGTTTTCATCGTTGCCACCTAAAACGACAATTTGTGAACCCATCGTGTAGTGATGCAAGTTCACAAAAATCAACTCGTTCTCCAACTATGTGCTTGGTTCCTCCCGTATCTGTAATCCACTAAGGATCACAGTTAGCAACAAATGCTTGAGCACACATATTATCCAGGCTGTGAAAGAAGGTAACTTAATCGACTCAGGACAATCCCAAGCATAAGATCCCTAAGTTCCACAGTCATAGCATTTACACGTGCTATATGCCCCTCTTTATTTTCCTTAGTCTTTTTCCCTTTTGCAATACTAATCTTAGGTCTAGAACTTTATGAGGGAATGGATCGGACGAACCTGATGCTAAGCTAATCCCACGCATACTTAATAGTGGGGTAACTTTCAATCCCTCACTAGACTGTCATTCATGCGGTACTACTACGTATAGCATGTTGATCAATCCATTCTCGAATCACTTTTGGTATCTTTTTAAGTTTTCTAGATACTGTTCACTAACAGTACCATCTTTGCCATCCTATAAGACCTAGAACCTAATGAGTGTCCTAACATTTCACGTTCATTTAGAAAAAACTGAATCCTCTGACATTATGTATCATAATAAGTGCTACCAAGTTCTTTTATTGGTAAACAAATTACTAACCTTATTGCCATATCTAAAAGGTATATATTCTGTAAAGTGGACATTAGGCATATTTTCAAATAAATAAATTATCAAAAACTCCATTATCCATGTCGTATGATCGAAAATTTCGCTAAACTCATAATCATCTCATGCAAGCATGAATTAGAAGTTTTTATAACTTATTTATCACAATTTTCCATAAAACATAATTTATGGAGAATATTATGGTTAAACAAATTAACATTTCAGATATATCACAAAGATATCCAACTTAATGTAAACTAAATTTACATGAAGTTATCTCATTGTTTGTAACTACTAATATGTCGTTTAGAACTCTATCAATGACATACCAAACATAAAATTCAAATTGTTATACAAAACACATTTGTATAATAAAATGAATCTATAATGCTAAACATATTTGAATAATAGCATGTTACAAAAGAATTTCATAAAATGCCCAAATAACAATATATAAAACACATTTATATAATTATATGAAACTTATTCAAATGTTATTCGCAAATTATAAAACACATTTATAATGTTACGAATTTGGATTTCATAAAACCAATTCATAAAATACCGCTATGTTACATAATTAGCCAATAACATAAAACAAATTCACATTCATTAATTTGGGCAAAGAAAAAAGTGCTAAAACAATTAGCAAGTTTACTACAACCTATGTAGTTCATATATATAAAACACATTTATACAATACTACTAATTGGTGATTAACATGAAACATATCCATGTAATCGAACGCAACATACTTTGTAACATGAAATATATTCAAATATTAGTCACAATTAATCATACATAGAACAAATCTATATAATATTAAAATTTGGATGAAACAAGTTCATAGTAAGACTCGCAAATTATATAAAACGTATTCATATAATATTGCAAACTTAAAATTTATGAAACAAATTTATAAATAGATCAAATACCTTACATATCGAAATAATAACATGAGATAACTACAAGAATGACAGAACAATGAACTGATTTATAATTGCCCATATTTTGTATAAAAATATTGAATCATGAAACACATTCATGTAATGAGATATTATATAAAACGCATTTATATAATATAACTTATGAAACATATTCATTTGTCGACCAAGTGGGATCTTCATATCATGATATTTATTGAATTCGAGTAAAACAAATTTACGTCATACGCACTAATTTTATATATGAAACAAATTCATATAACGTTAACCCAATAGATCAATAACAAGTTACTCGGTTAAGAAAATGTCAAGTTGATGCATATATAAAACAAATTTATATATGTGACATTAAACATATTAATGTTTTTATAACGAAATCATGCATTTAGGATTAAAACTAATTCGAAACCTTAATTCAGCGAAATGAATTAACTGCTTGAAACTTTATCAACTTGAATATCATTATAATTCAATTAAAGGTCATGCTATGACTAATAATTAAACAACAATGGCTGAAAAATAATTCGGCCCTAAACAGTCGAAAATAGCCTGACCCATATCATTGAAATGCGGCAAGAAGCAAACCGGCCCAAAAAGAAAAATGGTCCCAAAAAAAACAAAATTTTGGGCCAAATAACCAGCTCAATAAACCGGCCCCCCTTGCCTTTTATTGGATGCTTTAGCCGAAATCAAGGAGGGTTTTAGGGCCTAAACTCTCACTTCTTCTCTGCCACTCGACCCCTCTCTCTCTCCTCTCGGTGTTTCTCTGCTTGCTAGTTCTCAACCTCTCTCTCTCTCTCTTCGGTTCTTGGTCTGCCTCTCAAATTCTCCCGATGCCATAGCCAGGAGCACGAAGCTCCTTTCTGGGCACTTGTCGTGGTGACCATCGCAGCCACCACCGCCGTTCCAGTTCCCTAAAAACCACCCATGTGATGTGAGACCACCGCCCTCTTCGCCTTCGATCTATGCTGACTTGTCGAGAACAGATGCTACCACCACGTAGATCTGCCAAGACCGAGTCTGGGGAAGTGGCCCACGCAGCCACGCGCCACTGAGGCGGCAGCGCGTGGACACACGCGCCTCCGGTTATGCTGTTTTTGCAAGTTTCTTTCCGAGGTCACGTAGATCAGCAAGCAAAGGCGCGGTTGGAGAAAGAAGAAAGGCAAACTGAGCCTTTATTGGCGGCGCGTGTTGGCACGCGCCACCCTTCCCCCATCGCTGATCGATATTTTTCCGAAACTGCCTCCTCTTTTTTTTATTTTTTTATTTTTTTTTGTTTTGGTCGGAATTACGTCGGTGGTGGTCAGCGAGGGCCACCGAGGCCTCACAGTATTCGCCGCTACCGTCACCACAAAGGTGCCGGTGATGGGGACAGTAGGCAGACCACTAAGGTCTCACCACTGCCATGGTTAGGGTTAGGGTTAGGGTTAGGGCTTCGGGTTTACCCTTCCCCCCGCTCTCTCCTTTTTTTTTTGTTTGTTTGTTTTACCGTAATTAGAGGAAACTAATTATGCTACTGATTTATGAATTGTACACAGCATGAACATTGTAGCATAATATTCAGGCAGCAATTATCTGTTGTTTAAATTTAAACTGAAACATGCTTGTATTGAATAACGTAATTGCAAAACTGAACTACCCAAAAAAAAAATTCAGTCTTTAATCATGGAAACATGCTTGGCATAATCACTATCATGCCTATTTAACCTAGGCAGATTTGCAAGAATCAATCTGGATGCTGACACACAGCCGCACAAATCAATTAGTGCACACATAGTCGCACAAATCACAATTGGGGTTTATTTCATCAATTTGGGCGTACAAGTTTCAAAAACTAAAACACTCAACAAGTATTCAACTAAAGATACAATCTCTAAGTTGATTCCGGGCACCATAATTACGAAAACATGCTACAAAAAAATAGGGTTGTATAATTACGAAAATTAAGCAATTAATCGTGTAAAGGAGCATGCTTTCAATGAATCCGTTTTAGCAGACTTATTGATCTTTCAATCGGGACTAATCCAAACAGTTTAGGCTCTGATACCACTGTAGGAAGAATTAGGACTAACCTGGATGCGGAAGAGTACTGTCGGTAATAATCTACGATAATAAAGAAAACCAGGCGGCTACCAGAGTCGCCTTAATAATCACGTCCTAAACCCAAAAACCCGACGGATGGTGGTTCAGTCGTGAGAGAGAAATAGGAGAATATGAGAGGTGTAATCAGTGTCTCGCTTGCTGACCCCCTAAGCACCCCTTATATAGTTTGGGGTGTGACTAGGGTTGTTACCTTAGGCAACATAAGTGGCCGTTGGACCTAAACCTGTTAGGCCCGACCAACAAGTAGAAAAGAGAAATCCCTGTTTGGCCGAATTCTAAAAGCCTCCTCTATTCTAATGTTTTTACGTCATTCAACTTTCATTGTCCCCCCCCCCCCAACCAAAATACAACGCCGCCCTTCAGCTGTTCTTGGTGCCTTGAATGTACGAAAGTGTAATAATTCCGTTCTTAAAGCCCACATCTGAGGCTTACATATCTGCTTTATTTAGATTATTATAGATATAGATTATAGAATTAGTCCGTTGGTTGGGCCCGTTTCCTTTGAGCTTTCTCCAACTTTCAAACTTCCCCCCCCCCCCCCCCCCCCCCACCCCTTTATCGCACTATCTCAATTTGAACAACCTTTTGGTAAATGTAGTAATCAGTTTTGGATGGATAATGCCCAACTCGTAAATCTAAATCTAGTGTATCTAATTGAGGTTAAACCCTTAAAGTTTCAATTATTGTAACTTTATTAGAGATAAGCAAAAATTTTAGATCTAAAGAACCTGTAAAGATTAATTTATTATCCATTCAAGAGTCATCTATATAAGTATATCTAAAATTGAGTGATTTCATATATTTTTTTCTAAGTGTCATAATTCTATTAGTTAGGATATTAACTATATTTAGTTCATTTTATCTTTTAGAATGCATACATATTTGTTTTAAAAAAATTATATCCTAGCCAAGACTTTCCATCTTCTCTCTAATCAATTATTTAGAATGTAATTAATATACATCTACTTACATATTGAAAAATGCATGACATATGCATAAAAAAATTTAATAGATAAAAATTTTTAACTGATAAAATAAATTAAAATAACAAAAATATTGCTTAATTACTTATAAGCCTAAACATTGATCAATTGTTTAACTAAACCCATGCATCGCAACGGGAGCAGTTCTAGTTTGCTTCGTATAATGATGTAGGATTTCCTAAGATTTGTAATAAAATGATGCAATGATAAAAATTACCAAAAGGTCTCTTTTTTTTTTTTTTTTTCAATTGTTGGTTTTATGGCAACCATAAAAATCTATGTAAGACATATATATTAAAGATACTTGAACTTGAGATCTGATATTTCCACGCATTATTCCTAAGGTCCTACCTACCAGGTCAAAGTGGCTTAAAATCTAGGAATTAGCTGCTACATGGTCTATTCCACTTGAACTTTCTACTAATCCACCCTGTTCTTCTAAGGAACATACTATAGGATAAAATAAGATAAAGTAATTACCCCACTAATCCTCTTTCATGATCCAGTAGAAATACTTCTATTACACCCACTGATCATGCTTATTTATCACTAGTACTATTCTTTCATAAACTGTCAAGGTCCTGCCTCCCTTCTCAAGCAGAAATCTCTCCCCCCTGCCTTTTCAAGCCTCATGTCTAGAGCAAATCCAAGCAGCAGCTTGTGACAAGGAGAAGAAAAAGAAGACTAAAAAAGAACAACCCCAAAAAAAGCAAGTGATGATGCCTTCATCCCACCTTCCTCAACCATAACCCTTCCTTGAATCCAACTCACTTCCCCTGTTTTTTCCCCTACACACTTGTCCATCAATTACCCTCAGAACGAAATCATCTCTCTGAATTTCCTACAATACCCATCATTTCAACACACTTTTCTATCCTTTTAACATACACATAGTGAATTTAACTGTTTAATTTTTTCGGTGGGAATGACACAAATTGTGCAATCTTTAGGTTTAAGCTCAATAGAATGCAGCCCCACAAGAAATGATGGGTTATACCAAAATGCCCATCTCAATCCAACCCTTAATAACAACACCCATTCTCCCTCCTCAGCAGCTTTAGACACAGTTTCAGCAGAGAGAAAGAGGAGGAGGCAGGGGAGACAAGAGGAAGAAGAAGGGGAGGAAGAGCAGTTGACGTTTTTGGGCGTATTTTTGAGTGTTGCTAAGAGATCTGTTTTTGGGTGTTCTTCTGATTGGGAGAGTGATAAGGGAGGATTATCAGCGGCTATATCATCATCAGCTCCTTTTGGAATGGAGATTGGGTTGCCTACAAATGTAAGGCATCTTGCCCATGTCACCTTTGATAGATTCAATGGCTTCCTTGGCTTGCCCGTTGAGTTTGAGCCTGAAGTTCCAGGGAGAGCTCCTAGTGCTAGGTCTGTTCTCACTTCTGCATTCTCATACTTTTCTTCTTGTTTATCTAATTTTTCACTTCTGGCATTTTTCTTCTTTCTTCGTGTCCGAATTTGCTATTAAAGATAACTTCTGTGTTTGTCGGAGTAAAACCCATCTTAGTAATTTTCGTTTATTCACAATTTTTTGGTCTAAGATCTCTAATAGATTCCATAACTTTGAAATTACTGACTACTTTGAAATTTTTCCCAAAAAAATAAAATATAAAATGAACATATTCATTGATGTTAATTGATCATACAATATCTGAAGTTTCATCCGAAGGTGTTGTAATATTTTCATAAGATCAACTTACATTGTCAATTATTCAAAAACAATTTCTATGCTAACATACACTGGATGGATCCACTAAAAGCTTGAATTGAATTGGTGTTGGGGATTGCTCCACAAAAGAATTAGCTAGTGGGTCCTCCTTTGGGTTTTCTCTTTGTCTTCATGAGATATCTTTGAAGTCACTCTTTATATTCTTAATAGAGTTGCAGTTGCTTAAAGACATTTATTTCATATTTTTCTTTTGTTTTCAAAAGTAAATTTTGCTTATAGTTCAAATATGCATTCTTTTTTCATAACGACGTACCAACAAATATGACCTCCTCCCCAAAACCCAAAAAAAAAAAAAAGAAAACAAACCCAAAAAAAGTCCTTATCAACTTCTTGTTTGAATGAATACGTACGGCTTCTAAGTTTGGTCTCCATTAACTTCTCCTTTGAATGAATATGTACAACTCTTTAGGTCGTAAGTTGCTAGATTAGATCCATCAAATTTAGACCAAAAAAGATTACAATAAACTTTGTCCTATTGTTTGATTCATGAATTGACCAAAACATCCTATTGACTCATTTTAACTTGATCAAATATTAATACAACCTAAAACAAGACATTTATTAGTTCTACTTCTATTTATGAGGATGGCACACGCCAAACAATCGTGTGTCAACATGAAATCAAAAATATTTAACACAGGAAAACATGTCATTGGCAGCCTTGAATCAAATTTGGTTATTTACGAGTGACACGATAATTAAATAAGTCTACCTGTATCTAGCTGAATTGTTGGTTCTAAATGAATCTAATTTGCTACATATATTGATTTTGACATTTTAAAAAAATGGCTACATGCAGTGCAACAGTGTTTGGAGTTTCAACAAATTCCATGCAACTTTCCTTTGACACCAGAGGAAATAGTGTGCCCACAATACTCCTGCTAATGCAACACCGGTTATACGCATTAGGCGGCCTCCAAGTAAAACACTTCTCTTATCCCCTCCACCCCCCCCCCCCCCCAAAAAAAAAAAAATTCTGAACATGTTTTCAAGATTTATTTTTTTTTCCCCAATTGCTATGAAAATTGAACTCAACGAACATTTCAGGCCGAGGGAATTTTCAGAATCAATGCTGATAATGGGCAGGAAGAGTATGTGAGGGATCAACTGAACCGAGGACTTATTCCTGACAATGTCGGCATTCACTGCTTGGCTGGTCTAATTAAGGTATCCTTAGCTAATTTCTTGCTAAAACTAGCTTATTTATCCCCCTTCCTAAGAGGCAATGCCTATGCCAAACTGAGATCTATCTGATTACCTGTCTGAAAAATGATATATGACCTAATATTGATCAGAACTCTTGTTATCTGATTTCAACTTGAACTCAAAACATCCTAACTTGAAATAAAGCCAAGTCAAAGTTGGCCCCATCATGGAGTCGATAACAACCCATTAACAAAAATATTTGAGGTTTTACAAGGGTTGATCATAGTTATCCAAAGAAAGGTCAAGTACTCAAGTGCTCTATATAGGCGTAAGATGGCTAGCTAGTAAATTCTAAGAGGACTGGTACTAGATGCGTGAGTCTAACTTACATTGGCTTTTATGCCTAGATGCGTGAGTCTAACTCTCGCTTACAATGGCTTTTATGCCTCCTCTGGCACCCAAAGATAAAGGTCAAGTCATGACTCTACATAAGATAGAATCCATATAACCCAGTTCTAAAGTTACCTAATCCATGCATGACCTATTTCAAAACATTGTACACGCCAGATATTGATGGATGTGAAAGTTGAAAGTTGAAACATATCCAAACTGACGCGACCTTACTTGTGAACATAACAAGCCCCTTCCAATTTCCAACCTGATACAGAAGTCACCCAACCCAAACCAGAGCTGAATCCGCATTCGTGTGCATTGCAGGCTTGGTTCAGAGAACTTCCAACAGGAGTTTTGGACTGTCTCTCCCCTGAGCAAGTGATGCAATCTCAGACAGAAGAGGAATGCACTTGGCTCGCAAGGCTTCTCCCCCCAACAGAGACTGCTCTTTTAGATTGGGCTATTAACCTCATGGCTGATGTGGCCCAGTTTGAAGACCTAAACAAGATGAATGCTCGAAATGTGGCTATGGTATTTGCCCCAAACATGACCCATGTAAGTTTATGGTTTTATTGCTGGCTTTTATTCGCAACACTCACAATTCTTCTTTGGTTTATTGCTGCCTTTTTGTTTTCAGCACTCACCGTTGTTCTAATATTTGATTGCTCCGAATTGGAAGTTGTTGATATATTTATCCTGACAAACATCAATGATCCATATGACTCTCCAAGTGATTATATAGTTATGAAGGGAAGAACATTCGAAAAAAGGGAAGGAGATTTCATGCAAACTAGGCTAGTTCTTAGCCCAAACCAGTCTAAGAGCAGAGTTAGCTTGGTTTGTCACTTGGTCTAATAGATTATATCAAGGGAGGACAGTCAGTCAATGGACTGGCCTGCTTGATTTGACCCACCCTGACCTTGGGCTGCCTACCACTACTTGAAATTATGCTCCATTATTTCTTTTCGCGTTGGTAAAGTACCCAATCCAGTCACATCTAGATCAAGTGGTAATGTTGCCTACAGTTGGATCTCCCCAGACCCCGCGAAAGCGGGACTCACACTGGGAGGTGGTGGTGGTGGTGGTGGTGGTGTTGGTAAAGTACCCAATCCAGTCACATCTAGATATGATGGCACCCTGAGGGGGAAAGACGACAGGAAGGGACATCGCTAAGAGAAGGGATGTCTTGAAAGGAACTCAACTCCCTTGAGTGCAAGTTGGGCTTCCGACGACTAAGCCATTCGTATGATGGGCTAAGGTTATCCATTAGTTTCTCAAGATTGTCTATGATTATGAAGTTTTAGGTTGACTATTTCCCAAAATTTTCCTTTTTTTGTGTCTATCTTTGCTTTTCTTATAGCACAGTTTTTCCACTAAATCTATGCTTGTCTCCATGAAAAGGCACCCAACCAATATGATGGTCTTTGTTAAATGCAGATGGATGACCCTCTAACAGCATTGATGCATGCAGTCCAAGTGATGAATTTCCTCAAGAGACTCATAGAAAAGACCCTTAGAGAAAGAGAGGATTCCATACTTGATTCAGCTCTTGAATCTTTTAGCAGAGATCCATCAGGAGGAAATGATCATCTTTATCCCTTGCAAACAATCCCTGAAGAGAGCAATGACCACGATGATCAAGAAGACGAGCATTCTAAATCATCTCATCCTGCTGCAGATGATAATTTCCAAATGGGTGATGAAGCTGCCCAAGGAGATGACAACCTAACAGCTGAAGTCAAGGAAAATGAAATTACCAGAGCCAAATCTAAAGTGACAAAGACTTCTACTGCAAGACTTCTACTGCTGGAAAGGGTTCAAGAAAGACCAGTGAAAGGCTTGCGGCACAGGTAATTAAGGGAGCCAGCCTTGTCAGTAGTGTGAACCTTGGGACACACAGAATTGAAGCTTGGCGGTGAAATTCATAAATACCTAGAGAACACAAGATTGAAATTGAATTTGCCCTTGGAAAATGCATCATATGATTTCAGATGGTTTAAAGCTTGTATGTTTATGGGTGTTGCTAATTTGATTACCTGTTCTGAGTACGTTTTGGATTTCTTGTGAAAGCTAACATCTCCATCCTAGCAAGTGTAGGCCTGGAGGTTTTGCATAAGGTTTTGCTTGCTATTGTTTTTGTGCCTGGACTGTTATAAAATATGTTGCACTTGTTTTACAGAACTTGCTTAGTTTTATCTACAAACCTTAGCAAAATCTGCATGCCCTCGAATATTCTATTAGATTATTTTTCCTTTGTTACAAATCCTAACCCAACCAATCTAGGTCGGGCATTGCAGTGAGGGTCAGATCACCAATGTAAGCAGCCTTTCCCCTAAATAGTAGAGGGGTTGTTTCTATTGATCAGATTTTAAACCTACTGTCTAACACAAAATCTAGATAAGATCAAATGAATAAATCTGACATGATATTATAAGGACATAAGGCATTGAGAAGTTTCTCACCTTGCCATATACATGTTGCTTATCATGCTAGCCTCCATTCCTTGGCAGAGATGACAACAGAAATAACAATATTGCATATCAGTTTCTACCCATTGTCTTTGCAAGAAGATGACCCCTTGGTGAACTTATGGAAATAAGTTGCATTTGTAACAATGAAACTCGAGCCTATGCTCTTGCAAACCAACTTAGTAAATAAGTACCAGGACTCACATACTCTAAGATTAGTCATCACACAACCCTCCTCTGTCCTGGACATTGTGTTAAGGAATGTAAAGCTTGTCGTGGAGCTACAAATTTAACCACTACTTCGACTTATAAATAATATTTATAGCATAGGAAAGTAGGGATCGATCCCATGAGGAAAGATTATGTCAAAAGGCTACTTTAATTCTAAATGATTTCACTACTCTAATTTATTGTTTCTATTCTGTGTAATTCTAAAATAAATCAAATTTAATAAATAAAAATCTAGAAAAATACTTAATATTACTCCTAAATATTCTAAATTTAATTCTGAAAACAAAAAAGTAAATAGCTATCCTAAATAATCTAGAAAACTAAAAACAGAATAATAACACAATAATCAACTAAAAAGTGAAACAGAAAATAACAAACAGAAAATTAATATTAAAAAAATCACAAACAGTAACCTAAACTAATATTCTTCAAGTTTATAAGCTTATAACTCCAGAATTATATCCAATTAATTTTGGAAAAATTAAAACAGAAAATTACTGCAGATTAATAAAACAGAAAATTAAATATAAAATTAGAAAATAAATAAAATGCACTAATATAATTACGAAATTAATTAATAAAATACCCTAATTTAAGGATATAATTTTCTGGACTCAATAACACCTAAAAAACATGAAATAAATATTATAAACGCAATTTTCAGATTTATTGAAATAAAAACCTGCACATATCCGATTCACGAAATAATTCTGAAAAATTATCAAATAATTTCCAAAAATTGCGAAATTAAATAGAGGAAGATTTGGACACTATATAAACCCTAGAATAGATTAAAACTTGAAAAAAACCGAAAGGAACTATTTTTAGCCTAATTTTTAACAAATCGGTAATTAAACGGCATAACAGAATATAAATCAAATCTGAAAATTATAATCACTCTAAAAATCAAAATCTAACTAATCTAAAATTACCAAGACACTCCTAAAAGACTATTTGTTGATTATATTTAGTTTTGATGATAACAAATCCAAGAGTAACCTATTTGTCTAAGTAATGTTGTTCCGAACAAGCTCTCCAAACAGAGCCTAATACACCGTTGTTCCTACACCGCTGTTTGTGATATTTTATTAACCTGGTGGCTAAATATTGAGAACAAGTCTTAGGAATAGGTTCCGAGCTTCAGTGACACAAGATCAGCAAACAACACATATGGTTTAAGTCTTGAGGAACATTCAGCTACACAAGATCACCCAAGGAATCAAGGTGACCAAGGTGTTTTGGAGCAGCATATTCACTCTTGACAAGACAACTAATTCTTACAAGGAGTCTTGGTTAATTTAGTTTTTATCTTTTAGACTCTTGTTAATATGCCAATCTTGAAAGTATCATTTTTAGCACTTCTTGAAAACGGTTTTCGAAAAGTTGCTTTGGGACACCATTTCCAAACAACCCTGCAAACAGGGTGCCTAGGGTGTTCTCAAAACTACAGCAGCTACATCAGTCTTATCTGGAAATTTGCTTCGGTTGGCTGCCAGATCTAAAAAGATTTATTTTGAATTTGAAAAAAAAAATTGCAAAACCGTTTTTGCTAAAGATTTCTCTTGAAAGATTCTTATCCCTTATTTTTAGGTCTTGATTGAATTTGGGATAAATTAAGATTTTATCCTTTTCAAGCTAGATTACTCGGCCAAGATATTTTAAGAAAATCTTCTCTCCTCTCTTAGCCGTTGGAAATCTTTGGTGAATCTTCTAAGCGACTAAAAATAGAGGATTTTCCCTATCTTTTGAAAAGAATAGCCGTTGGGTTGTGCGTTTAAATATTGAAATTCTCTCTCCCATTTGACAATCCGGTTTTTACAAAGAAGTAAGAGATTTTTAGAGCTGAATTTCAAAGAGAAAAACCGTGAGAAGATTGTGCTTAACTGAGCTTTCAATTTCTTGGCATAATAGGACTTCATTGTACCTTACATCTGCTTAAGTCAGAAGCACCCCAGTAAGGTGTTTTGTACCCCTGTTCTCAGAACAGAAAGTGAGTGAGTGTGTCCTCAGTCGTGTGAACTTTGGACGTGTCCTATCTGGTGAGATTGGACGTGATGTAACCTGTCTTAGGGAAGAAGGTTACGTGGGTTACAAGTTGTAATAAGGAGTGTTGCTTTTGTAACGTTTTCAGCCCGTTAGTGAAGTGGTTAAATCCTACACGAGGTAGGTCGTGGTTTTTCACACTTCAGTTGGGCTAGAGGTGTTTTCCACGTAAAAATTGTGTGTGCTTTATTTCCGCATTTATTACTTTGAATTTCGCTACTGAATCAATTGAGAACAACCGCTACAAACAAGGCGTAAGGTTGTTTGTGATTTACAAACAATCTCTGCAATCAAGTGCTACGGTTGTTTGTCAGTTATTAGGCGAAAATCGACCACCACAATTCACCCCCCTCTTGTGGTTGTGTACTCTTGGAATTCAACACGTGGTATCAGAGCGGGTTCTCTCAAAAGGGCTAACACCTTGAGAGATTCTGAAGATGCGTACACCACAAGGAATCCTTGAAGGGCAATCCATTACTCGTCCACTCTATTTCAACGGCCAACATTATAGTTGGTGGAAGAATAGGATGGAGAACTATATTCAGGCAGAAGATTATGAATTATGGATGCTCATCAAGAACGGGCCCCTTATTCCCACCAAGGTGCTTGAAGATGGTAAGAAGGTTCCCAAGGAACCCATAGAGTTTGATGGTGAAGACTATAAGAAAATGGAAAAGAATGCCAAGGCCAAGAAGCTATTATATTTTGGCCTAGGTCCAGATGAATATACACGTATCTCGGAGTGTGAGTCAGCTCAGGAGATATGGAATGCCCTCCAAGTAGCTCATGAAGGAACAAGTCAAGTCAAACAATCACGTATTGAGCTACTTATGAGGCAATATGAGTTGTTTGATATGGGTGATCGTGAGAACGTGATGGATATGTACACACGCTTCACCCACATAACAAACGAGCTAAAATCCCTGGGAAAATCCTTCACCACAGAAGAGCTGGTGAGGAAGATTCTAAGGATTTTGCCTCGGTCTTGGGAAGCGAAGGTGACAGCCATCCAAGAAGCTAAAGACATGAACAAGATCACCCTCGACGAGTTGATTGGCAATCTTCAAACCTATGAACTCAGAAAGAACTCACAACAAAAAGAGGAGCAGAAGAAGGATCGTGGGCTTGCCTTGAAAGCACAAGAGGATGATGACTCTGACCTTGAGGATGAAGAGATGGCCTTAATGACAAGAAAGTTCAAGAAATTCTTCAAAAAGGTCAAAGAAAACAGCAAAAGAAAAGACTTCAGTAAGTCCAGAAACACCCCCCGAGAACAGTTCACAGGGTGTTTCAAGTGTGGCAAACCAGATCACATTGTGAAGAACTGTCCACTACTTCGAGAAGAGCAAGAGCAAGAACACCCCAGGAAACAAGGTAGAAAACAAGCTGCAAGCAGTTCTGGGAGACGATTCTCAAAGGCTATGCTTGCTGCCTGGGGAGATTCCTCTGAGGATGAAGGTGAGTCTGAAACTGATGAAGGTGCTGTAGCTCTCATGGCACAAAGTGACACGGATTCAGATGATGAATCAACAAACAGCCTTACTGATCTCAAGAACAAGGTACGTGGTCTCAATAAAGCAACTCTCGAAGAACTTTTGTATACTTGATGGATACTTGTGCTGAATTGAAACGAGATGTCCGAGACCTAGAACTAGAAAATGAGATCCTTAAAAATGAAAAACTGGGCTTACATGAAAATATTAATACGCTCAAAGAAAACCTCTTTATAAAAGAAGGAGATTATTCTCGAATGGAGGAAAAACTCTTTGAGGTGGAAGGAATGGTTGAGTCTTTGCTCAGGGAGAACAAGGGTTTGCATGCTAATATAGAAAAACTGGAAACCGAGCTTATCACAACCAAGCGCTGGAACAAGTCCTCACAAGCCCTTGATTGGTTAAACACTCACCACAGTCAAAACAAAAAGGGACTTGGATATAAGCCTAAACGAACAGTTTACCCAATTCATAGAAAGTATGTGGGATTACTTGAAAACATTGTTTGCTTTCATTGTGGTAAAACTGGTCACTATCGATATTCATGTCCTCTAAGAAGGTATGTCATTGAAAAAAATGAAAGGTATGTGAAACAAATCTGGATTAGAAAGGATGAGCTTTACTTGTCTAAAAGAATGGGACCCAAGTGGATCTGGGTTCCCAAAACTAACCTGTGATTTGTTTTGCAGGCTGAAGTGAGAGAGAACAACCCCACAAACAACCCAGCAAACAGGGTAAGAAACATCCTATCAAACAGATCAGAAAACAACCTTGAAAACAGGCAGCTGTGGTATGTTGATAGTGGGTGTTCGCGGCATATGACTGGAGAAAAATTAAACTTTCTCTCACTTACAGCTTCAACCGGTGGGAGCGTGGCTTTTGGCAACAGCAAGTCTAGGACAATTGTCGGTGTAGGTAGCATTGGTAAAACTCTCTCCCACTCAATTGATAATGTGCACTTAGTTGATGGTTTAAAACATAATTTACTAAGTGTGTCCCAACTGTGTGACAAGAACAACCTAGTGGTGTTCTCACAAACACATTGCTTGGTTGTCAATGTCAACACAGGAGATGTCGTATTAAGGGGGAAGCGACACAAAAATGTTTACAAAGTATGTATTTCCACTCTTCCCAAAACAACCTGACTTGTTTGAGTGCTGTGAATGATGACATAATGCTCTGGCACAAGAGACTAGGTCATGCAAGCCTTACTCTTTTAAACAAACTTGTTTCAAAAAACCTGGTTATTGGACTACCTTCCATCAAATTTAATGATGACAAGGTATGTGAAGCTTGTGCAAAAGGCAAACAAGTCAGATCTTCTTTTAAATCGAAAAAAATGTGTAAGCACTACCCGACCTCTAGAATTATTACACATTGATTTGTGTGGTCCCATGAGGATAACTAGTAGAGGTGGGAAAAAGAATGTGCTTGTTGTAGTGGATGATTACTCTCGATTTACTTGGACCTTGTTTTTGGCATCTAAAGATGAAACCTTTGAGAATTTTATTGCCTTTCTCAAAAAGGTTGAAAAGAGAGTATGACACTCCTTAATTAGCTTGAGATCTGATCATGGAACTGAGTTTGAAAATGCAAGTTTTATCAACTATTGAAATGAACATGGTGTTGATCATAACTTCTCAGCTCCAAGAACACCCCAACAAAATGGGGTGGTTGAGCGCAAAAATCGCACCCTGGAGGACATGACCAGAACAATGCTTATTGCTAGTGGTCTTCCTAGGTATTTCTGGGTAGAAGCATTGAACATCTCATGTTACATTATAAATAGATGCATGATCAGACCCATTTTGAACAAAACTCCTTATGAACTTTTCAAGGGCAGAAAACCCAATATTACGCACCTAAGAACATTTAGTTGTAGGTGTTTTGTGCATAATAATGGGAAGGATGCCTTAGGAAAGTTTGACCCTAGGAGTGATGAGGAAATATTTCTTGGCTATTCTTCTCACAGCAAGGCATACAAAGTCTTTAACAAAAGGACCTTGTGTGTTGAGGAAAGTGTGCATGTGCTTTTTAATGAATCTAACTTGTTGAGTGCGAATGATGCACAGGAAGATGAACTTGAATTAGGTCTTATTCGAAAAGAAGCGTTGCTCCAAGATAAACGAGGTAAGAACACTATGGAGAAAACAACTCCTGAAGGTGTTCCTCAGAACAGCAGGCAAGGTGAACACCAAATAGGGGGAAACACCGTTGAACCCTGTTCGGGACCATGTTCTTCAGGAACAGGCTTACAAACAGGTGCAGAAACAGGCTCAGGAGTGATCGTAAGCTTGATATTACAACTAGAGTAGAGCATGGGTCTGTGGATCCTCTTACTCCACGACCATGGAAGTACCATAGTTCGCACCCCTTGATCAAATTCTGTCTGATATTAACAGTGGAGTGCAAACTAGGTTAAGCTTAAGAATTTCTGTGCTTTCTATGCTTTTCTCTCTAATATTGAGCCAAAGGGTGTGAATGAAGCTCTTGCAGATTCAGATTGGGTCACGGCAATGCAAGAAGAGCTCCATCAATTTGAAAGAAACAAAGTATGGCACCTTGTACCTAAACCTGTAGAGAGAACAATCATTGGAACCAAGTGGGTGTTCCAAAATAAACTGGATGAGTCCGGAACAGCCACTAGGAACAAGGCACGGCTGGTTGTTCAAGGGTATAATCAAGAAGAAGGGATCGATTATGAAGAAACCTTTGCACCAGTTGTTAGAATTGAGGCTATTCGAATCTTAATAGCCTTTGCAGCTCATATGGAAATCAAGCTATATCAAATGGACGTGAAAGTGCATTCCTCAACGGATACCTTAAAGAAGAGGTGTATGTCAAACAACCCCCTGGTTTTGAAAACAGTGAATTTTCTAACCATGTTTTCAAACTTGACAAAGCTCTTTATGGCCTAAAACAAGCTCCTAGAGCTTGGTACGAACGGTTGTCAAGTTTTTAATTGAAAATGATTTTAGAAGAGGCAAGGTAGACAATACCTTATTTCTAAAATCTAAGGGGGAACATTTATTGATTGTCCAAATATATGTTGATGACATTATATTTGGTGCAACTCATCATGATTTATGCAATGAATTTTCAAATATGAGGAGGAGTGAGTTTGAGATGAGCATGATGGGTGAGCTTAACTTTTCTTAGGCTTACAAATCAAGCAAACTCCAAACGGCACCATGATCCATCAACAAAAGTATATCAAGGAGCTACTTAAGCGTTTTGGGATGGAGTTGGCCAAACCCGTAGACACTCCTATTTCTTCTTCAACCAGGTTGGTTATGGATGATGGGAGTCCCTCAGTTGAGGAGAAACTCTATAGGGGCATGATTGGGTCACTTCTATACCTAACCGCTAGTAGACCAGATATTGTTTTTAGTGTTGGTTTATGTGCTCGTTTTCAGTCTAATCCTAAGGAAACTCATCTTAAGACTGTGAAACGGATACTAAGATATTTGAAACATACACCCAATTTAGCCTTATGGTATCCTAGAGGTTGCAATTTTGATCTTGTCGGATATGCTGATGCTGACTATGCTGGATTCCTAGTTGATAGAAAGAGTACCTCAAGTATGGCTCACTTTCTTGGACCTTGTTTGGTGTCTTGGGCTACCAAGAAGCAACATTCTGTTGCCATGTCCACAGCAGAAGCTGAATATGTTGCAGCAGCTTCATGTTGTGCTCAACTGTTGTGGATAAAGCAACAGCTTAAGGACTTTTGCGTTGACACTGGATGCATTCTTATTTTTTGTGATAACACAAGTGCAATTAACATTGCCAAAAATCCATGTCAACATAAAAGAACAAAGCATATTGACATTCGACATCATTTCTTGAGAGATAATGTTGAAAGGGGTTTAATCTCTATGAATTTTTGCACAACGAAAAATCAAATTGCTAATATATTCACTAAGGCACTAGCTAGAGATCAATTTGAGAGAAATAGACTGGAACTAGGGTTGGTGAGAACACCCTGAGATACCTATTTCCAGAATATGAACTGGGTTTAGTAAGATCAACCTTTACACCCTGTTCTCTCCCCCTGTTTGCAAATCTTATTAACAACGGATGTGATTACATACACTCGAATTGCGTGCATTTTGTCTCTACTTATCCACTTAGTGCAGCATAAGGGGATGTACTGGAGCCGCCTTAATACCATTAAGTCCAATCAAGATTAGACGGCAAAGAACAGGCATAACGAAGAGAACAGGTACGCCCCTTGGTTGCTCGATGTGTTTTCTTTCCTTCCCAAGGCACAAGCTTTTAATGCTCATACCCGTCGCAAACCGAGAAATCTTCTAAAGATTTTGGGTGCTCTCTCTCTCTCTCTCTCTTTATATGCCCTGTTCTCAGTTCTGCCGTTCATCTCGCACACAAGCAAAACCTGAAACCCCTGCAAAAACCTTAAACCCTAATCTCTCTCTTCTAGCAACAATGGCTCCCAACAACTCCTCTCAATCAAAAGCCCTCGTTCGTGCGTCCTCCATCCCTGCTCCCCCTCACCCAATCCTGTACAAGCCTTTCAAATTCCTGAAAAGCTTGTCCCTACAATCAGTGGGAATGGGGATGGCTGATATTCCCTTCGAGTGTGGAAGGGAACTGGTGTTCCTTGTAGGGACAATTGCTTGTCCCATTAAAGTCGAGTCAGAGGGTACACTATCGGGGTCTCAAGACCAACTCTTGGAAACCCCTGAAGGGTTTAATTTTGAGCCCTGTTCTTCTGGGTTGGTTCCTGACACAGCGACAGAAACAGGGGCTGCCTCTGTCGAAGGTGTGTATGTGGAGGATCTGAATGTCGACTTCCAAGGGAAGTCAAATGAGACATCAGAGGAGAGTTTAGAGAAGGATTCTCTCCCTGAGGCTGAAACCCCCACTCCGGTCGCTCAAACTGGAGAGAAAAGGAAAAGGGTGAAAATAGGGGCCAGGCGTAGCAGAACGCCAAGAACAAGGCCACAACCAAGGTCTCAGCCCTCTCAAACTCCCTCTTCTCCACAATCCTCCAAGCTTTCTCGCAAATCTGCGAGAATAGCTTTTCAATCCTCTCACCGTATCTCCAAACCCTCTGCTCCTGTCATCGAGGAGATTTCCTCCTCTTCTACCGAAGGGGTCTCGAGTTCTGACTCTGAGAACACCTCCTTCAAACAGGGGACACCGGTGTTCTCTGAGTCCTCTGAAGAACAAGCCCCTCCAAAATCAACCACTAAACCTGCTGTGAAGCCCTCTCCTGCAAAAACACCCCTCAAGCGAAAGCCCAGAACAGCCCCCCCTACCAGAAGCTACCACCTCTATTCCTGCCCCCAAACGCCCAAAGCAGTTCACTCCCTCTCCTATGTCTGACAAACATGCGCAGTTACTTAAGCGCAATGTCGTCAGGGGGAAGGTAGTGAATGTAAGCTTTTTCGAGGAACAGGGTCTGGGGGTGTTACTGAATAAGTTGCGGGCCCAAGGCTGGCTCGACTTGTTTGCAAACACCCAGTTAGGGTGTTCTGTGCCTGAGTTGGCTGAGTTTTACGCCAACTGCAGTGTCACCGAAGGGGTGGTGACTAGTTTTGTGAATGGGCAACGCATTAAGGTTGATGCGCCCACACTTGGGAAAATTTTGGGAGTACCCTCCCAAGGTTTTGACGTGTATGTGAGGGAAGACAAAACAGCCCTAGAAACAGCCCGGCTCCTAGAGGTGTCCCAACGCCTTAGTCAAAAACAGGGCCTGAGAACACCCCTCTCTGTTAAGAAGGGGAAATGACCTCCCTGCACCAACTATTGTTTATGTTCACTATCAAGAACATAATTCCGCGAGGTCAAGGGCGAAACTCAGCTGATACCCTCGATCAATGCCTGGTGGACTTACTGGATCGGGAGGAACCAATCAACCTCCCTGCAATCATGATTCGCCACATGGGGCGAATTGCGAACACCACCCGGGCCCATGATCTTGGATATGGGTTTCTGCTGACAAGGGTGTTTGAGCACCTTGGGATAGTGCTCACACGGCGAGTGGAGGCCCAAGCCGTTGATGAGATTGGGATTGACACTCTGCTCGGGTGTGGCTATGAGGTTGGCGAAGGGTCAGTCTCCAAACAGGATCGTCGACCACCTCGACCACCTGTTTCTGGGCAACCTTCTATCAAACTTGAGGCTGTTTTTGAGGACAATGCTCGCCTCAAGGATGAGCTCTCAGCTGTCAAGGCTGCTCATGCTGAGGAGCAAGCCCTCTCCGCCAAACGCTATGAGGAATTGCTTGCCCTTCTCTCCACTCTTGCCCCCAGCATTCCTCCTCTGCAAACGAGACCACCCCCTGCAACCTGATCCTCTAGGCTGTTCTCTTGTCCCCTCCCATCTTCGTTTTTGGCATTGTACTGTTTTTAATGCAATATCTCCTTAATGATGCTTCTTGCACCTTATGCTCTATATGTCTTTTCTTGCATTCATACTGTTGTTTATGCTTTTTAATGATGCCAAAAGGGGGGATAAGACCATATGAATAAAACCATATGACGTGCTCTATGACCTAGCACCTAGAGGATCCCTATCAGTATTAAACGTTGTTAAGCTTTTTAATTTTGTCAATATGGTCACTTGATTTGTCATCATCAAAAAGGGGGAATTTGTTGATTATATTTAGTTTTGATGATAACAAATCCAAGAGTAACATATTTGTCTAAGTAATGTTGTTCCAAACAAGCTCTCCAAACATGACCTAATACACCGTTGTTCCTACACCGCTATTTGTGTAATTTTATTAACCTGGTGGCTAAATGTTGAGAACAAGTCTTAGGAACAGGTTCCGAGCTTCAGTGACACAAGATCAGCAAACAACACATATGGTTTTAAGTCTTGAGGAACATTCAGCTACACAAAATCACCCAAGGAATCAAGGTGACCAAGGTGTTTTGGAGCAGCATATTCACTCTTGACAAGACAACTAATTCTTACAAGGAGTCTTGGTTAATTTAGTTTTTTATCTTTTAGACTCTTGTTAATATGCCAATCTTGAAAGTATCATTTTTAGCATTTCTTGAAAACGGTTTTCGAAAAGTTGCTTTGGGACACCATTTCCAAACAACCCTGCAAACAGGGTGCCTAGGGTGTTCTCAAAAACTACAGCAGCTACATCAGTCTTATCTGAAAATTTGCTTCGATTGGCTGCCAGATCTAAAAAGATTTGTTTTGAATTTGAAAAAAAAAAATTGCAAAATCGTTTTTGCTAAAGATTTCTCTTGAAAGATTCTTATCCCTTATTTTTAGGTCTTGATTGAATTTGGGATAAATCAAGATTTTATCCTTTTCAAGCTAGATCACTCGGCGAAGATATTTTAAGAAAATCTTCTCTCCTCTCTTAGCCGTTGGAAATCTTTGGTGAATCTTCTAAGCGACTAAAAATAGAGGATTTTCCCTATCTTTTGAAAAGAATAGCCGTTGGGTTGTGCGTTTAAATATTAAAATTCTCTCTCCCATTTGACAATTCGGTTTTTACAAAGAAGTAAGAGATTTTTAGAGCTGAATTTCAAAGAGAAAAACCGTGAGAAGATTGTGCTTAACTGAGCTTTCAATTTCTTGGCATAATAGGACTTCATTGTATTTTACATCTGCTTAAGTCAGAAGCACCCCAGTAAGGTGTTTTGTACCCCTGTTCTCATAACAGAAAGTGACTGAGTATGTCCTCAGTCGTGTGGACTTTAGACGTGTCCTATCTTGTGAGATTGGAAGTGGTGTAACCTGTCTTAGGGAAGAAGGTTACGTGGGTTACAAGTTGTAACAAGGAGTGTTGCTTTTGTAACGTTTTCAGCCCGTTAGTGAAGTGGTTAAATCCTACCCGAGGTAGGTCGTGGTTTTTCACACCTCAGTTTGGCTAGAGGTGTTTTCCACGTGAAAATTATGTGTGCTTTATTTCCGCATTTATTACTTTGAATTTCGCTACTGAATCAATTGAGAACAACCGCTACAAACAAGGCGTAAGGTTGTTTTTGATTTACAAACAATCTCTGCAATCAAGTGCTACGGTTGTTTGTCAGTTATTAGGCGAAAATCGACCACCACAATTCACCCCCCCTCTTGTGGTTGTGTACTCTTGGAATTCAACACACCCGCAACACAAATATCCAGTGCGCTACCTCTACATCTGCATGGAACTCATGGTATTAATAGGGCAACTTGGAGTCTGATAACATAGCAATAAAAATTCTCTCTATAGTAGCTATGTATTAAGTATCAAATTCCAACATAAAAGTTGTAGAGGCGGGTAGATGACAGGAGTCGTCTTTTCTCACATCTGTCTTGTGCTACATAATAAAGCTGTTTTATATATATATATATATATATATATATATATATATATATATATATATATATATATATAATAGATATATATATATATATATATATATATATATATATATATATATATATATATATATATATATATATTAGAAACCTAAAAGGCCAGATTTTGAAAATTTAAAATGCTACTATAACACCCCCTACCGCTAGGGGCATTACGTTTTTCTTACTTCCTACTTAATTTCCAGGGTAAAACGGATAGAGTTTCCCCTAAAAGTTGACCATTTCCAGGCTAAAAGCCTTACAACAATTCCCTGCGATTAACGGAAGCGTAAAAAATTCTAAAATAAGCTCAACGGCTACAAATCGGAGTTCATAACTCAACGAGCAATCTCGCTCGGAGTACATCAATAATATAGTCCATTAATAAAGAAGGAAATCAAATATACAACTCAACTGTCTACACAACCGGAATACTGGAGTTTACATCCCAAAACACAGCTAATTTCAACTAAAGACATCTAACTAATCAGATGGTTGACTCACATGGTCATACAAGCGACTCATAAACAATATGCATTATATGAGCTCGAAAACTTAGTTTACAACAATTGCAAACTAGGAATATGTTATATGACATCGTTAAACTCATGAATCTACTTTTATATGGCACACATAACTCTTTTTCAACTAGGGGTAAACTTTAACTCTGCATAAGTGGCTTGAATTTCACCTGTCATAACAAAAGCCTAGGGAAAAAGGGGAAAGAATAATGGGGTGAGCGACCATACGCTCAGTGAGAATTCCCCTACTCCTTAAAACCAAAACAATTACAGGCAATAATACTAATAATAGTCATGTATCATGTATTTATACTTTACTATCATATTAGATAATCATAATCCCCAAGGAAAGATTACTCTCCTTAAACTTTTTTTCCAACCACTCAACTCAATTCTAGGCCCTTAATGACCAAAACTTCCCTACTAGCTAACAGGCATTCGGACACCTAAACAAGTAGGCAACAAGGACTGAATATAAATGCTTTTACACTCACTTTTGAAAACATAGCAACTTTCGATATATACCAAGGATAGTTTATAGGTCGTGCTAAATTCTTTAAAACTTATAATTCTTTCTAAAAGTTCTAAAAACATCTAAAGTGGTAAGAAAGAGTTGGCAAGAAACATGCTTTCATAGAATATGCACATTAAAAAGCTTGAACGTACAATGCAACGAAATTCTTTCATGAAAGGTGAGCAGGAGGTGCATATTTGAAAGCTTTCTTTCTTTTCTCAAAAACACTTTATTCAACCTCTTGAGGTTCATATTTTTTAAAAGAACTTCTTTCGTAATGGTCCTCTAATGACCTTCATAAACTTTTCAAATCTTATTCAATATGACCTCGTAATGACCCTTACAAATCATTATTTTCTGAAATACTTAAAATGGCGAAAGGCCAACTTCTTTTCTTACTTATTAGAAACTTACTCATAACATAAAAACATCTTATTGTGCTGGATAAGGGAGGTTTACACTGCCCCTAAGTGAGATCGTTACTCACAACTCACGTTATCCCTGGGTATACGTACATAACTTTTGGCCAAAATGCATCTCAGTAGAGTAACTCTAACCCCGATATTATCCTTTGTGAGGCAACAGCTCACATCAAGATAATCATATCTTGAGTCCAGTCCCCCTCAAGGTTTTCTTATGCATCACACATCATAACTTATTTGGGGAACAGCTCACACCAAGATAATCCAAAATTTGAGTCCAGTTTCCAGGAGCAGCTCACACCAAGATAATTCATATCTTGAGTCAAGTTCCTAGCATTTCTTTAGGAGGAAACAACCCACACCATCTTTGCGTCCAATTTTCAGGAATAGCTCACACCAAGATAATTCATATCTTGCGTCCAGTTCTTAACATTTCTTTAGGCGGAAATAACTCACGTCATCTTTGCGTCCAGTTCCCAGCCTGGCCAATTACCTAGCACTTCTTAGCCTTTAAAATCGTATTTCATTTCTCTTCTTCAGTTGCTTACTTTGCTGAAAACTTACTTTTTAACAAAACGACCATAATCTTTCTAAATGCTTATAGTCAACTTCGCTTTCAACTTAAAAACTTTTTATAAATGTAATACATCTACTAGCTCGTAAATCGATTTCACTTTTAACTTTGAAAGCTTCTCGTAAACATAATAGGTTTTGTATATTGTAAAACGACTTCGTTTTTAACTTAAAAGCTTTTTATAAATGTAATAAGTTTGCTAAATCGTAGGACAACTTCGCGTTTAATTTAAAAGCTTCTTATAAACGTAATACGATTGCTAATTCATAAAACGATTTTGTTTCTAACTTAAAAGCTTGTTATAAGCGTAATAAATTGCTAACTCGTAAATCGAAACTTATTTGAAACATAAAGTGCTTAGTCAGCAATAAGTGCAAACTAGATTTGTAATCAAAGTTCATAGTAATTTAAGGTAGTAAACTTATTCCAGTGTCTAATCTGAATTTGTTTGAAATTCCCTTTTAAACTCGAAGAGTGGTGCTTAAGCAAATCAAAGCCTTTGATCGCTTCCAAGCTTATTACTATTCAAAACTTAAGGTATTTAGCTTACTTTTAATTCAACCAAGGTTGCTTTATATATTTTCAACATAAATGCTTCTTTAAAACATAATGGACCTACTAGCCCTTAAATTGAAACTCAATAGAGACTTAAGTAAGTAAATAGCATACAAGTCAGCTAAACTTCGTAATTAGCATCTTAAGATGCTCTTTTTCAAGTCGTTTAAATTCTCCTAAACACGAGGCGAAGTCATATACAAACCCATGTTTTAAAACATTTTTGAACTCACTTTTAGTTCGCTTTTAAACTTCCTAAACCTATCGACTATTCAGTCGAGTCACTAACTGAGTAGTTCGATGATTTAGGACCTTTTTACAATTTAGACGTCCTACCAAGCTAATAGACACTGGTAAAACTTGAAAGCATTTTCAAACATGAAAAATAAACTTTCTAAATGACCCTTTCTTTTTAAAGACGTTTAAAATTTCAAGAATTGACCACATAGTGTCATCTAGCACATCGAGGGGAAAAAGGATTCACACATAGCACATTCATGCATTTCATATCACAACTTGGCAGAATCTACCCATTAAGCCACACACAACCTCGCAATCCATACGATTGCGGCAATTCACAACCCAAACTTCCTTCTCACATAACACCGACCACAAGAACCTCAAGCCACTCAATAGTTCCACCTTAAGCCATCCAACTACCAAGCTCGGTTCAATATTGACACCTTCAAACCAATAATACATAGAGCGATCATAAATTGGTATAACATTCATGCTTAATAACCAACATAGTATTTAAGTGTACTAACTGATGCAATCGAGACTTTAAAGTGACATTTTGTTTTTTAGTTCGCAAACCGATATCCATAAGCATAATATTTCATTGAAATTACTACGAATAGACTATTAACATGTCCAAACCAATTTAGCCATAGCCCTTAGACATAATTATGTTATTTCTATAATTACTTCAACTACTCAACTAGTATCACTAAGCATCAAATAGAATTCAAGTGCAATGAACTCATGCTACGACAGTCCGATAACAATATTTTGCTTACTTTACCATCTTTGATTAACTGATACATTCAGCCATACATCGAATTATCATGCAATTAACCCAAATTCAGTACCGTGTTTGTAATTTCTCAACTTTGACTTCAATTTTACCCAAACTGATTTCTAATCTCAGAATTAACATGCAGTAACTAACTTCAGCTAAATCCCTTGAAAATAATAATATTTTAGGAGCAAAGAAATCCCCACCTCGATTCTAAGTTGGATGATCGTTCGAAACTGCTAGGCTCGGCTCTAGGTATTCGAGCAACACCAACCCTTCGGTTCTTGCTCACCATGCACGAACAGAGCCCAAAATCATGCCCAATCATGCCATTCGAACCCTAATTCAATCCAAATTTCACCCACCTATTCGGTGCCTTTCGCTAAGGCTTGTGTTGTGAATTTAGCCCCGATTTGTACAGGAATTGGAGTGGCTAGGATGGAAATGCATGGCCGAGCATGGGTACACGTTCGACGCCCCAAATCGTCGCCCAAACCCACCAAAATCGAGGCGAAATTTTTCCAATTATGCCTAGATTTCATGGCTAAGGGTTTGTTTGGTGGTGGGAAGGTTGAATGAGGGCCAGAGCAAGGTGGGTGTGGCGAAATTTTGGTGGATTTGTGAAGCTTAAGGCTCGTCCATGGAGGAGATGAGCTGAGGAGGAAGAAGAAGAGCAGAGAGTGAAAGGAATGGGAGTCGAGGCTCGCGATTGGGAAGGAGGAGAAAAGGGATCATGCTATTTTACGAAATTACCCCTCCCTTGCTATCTTTGTATCAAGTTGTTCATTATTAAGTATCCTTAGTCTAATTCGTATCCCGAATTCTAAACTCATCCATTAAAACGACCTTTCATCGATTACTCGCTCCCAAATATATTTAGGTCCGATTTAACAACCAACGAATCGAATTCTAAGATTGACAACCTAATCATATTTATTCGGGTTCCTATTCGATTTAATACTCATTAATAATCTATATTAACGCTTACTAAAATCATCGAAGGATTTTCAAAACTAATAATAATAATAAGAATAATATTAATGGCAACAAAACATTCTTTTTAATAAAATCGTCGCTCACATAAGCACATTAATAACAGTTTAACTTGTGTAGTTAATAAAAATACGAATTTTACAACGTAGGAAAAGGATACAATCAGCTTAACGCAAAATAATGAACGCAGGCGTAACAGCTACTTAGTACAATATTTTATGAAAAAGACAGTCACATCATGACCTTTTAAAGGAACAACTGTATAAGTAATAACTGATAAATTGTACCTTCAAGCTAATCAAAGATTTTTTTTAAAATTTAGATAATTTCAAAACTATTTGAAGATTCAGATCGCCTCAGAGAGGTGAATAGGGTGATCGCAATAGCTTAAAATTAAAATTGAAAGCAAATATAAAAATTAAATAGAGACAATAAATAAGGATGTTTTAATGAGGTTTGACCTCAATTAGGCTTAAGTCCCCACCTAGAGTTATCCAACTCTAGGATTCAACTACTTCTCTTATTAAGATGAACTCCTTAACAGTCTCTCAGAGTTATCCCACTCTAGAGATCCTAAATACTTAAACCAACCTCTTGATTTAAATTTAGGGGAGTTGACCTCATAACTCCCGAGTTCACTCCACGGTAGATGTTGGCATGAAGCTGCACAAGATCTTTTCCTTTCTCTTGTAATGTGTATAATGCCAGTAATCATTTCGAATCAAATAAAATAAAAAGTGATTTGATTTTGATTAGGATGTCATCATTCTTTCACATTTTTAATATTGTTTTGCAAATCAATATCATGTCAATGATTCTTATATAATCTCACTAGCATAATTAGCAAGATATTTCTTCATCTAAGACAATTTTGCAATATCAAATCATATACTTTTGTCATGACAAATATAATAAGATTGAAGCAGGGCAATATTAGCTTTAAGTGATCTTATATGGTTCTCAAAATTTGAAATTCAAATTTCAATAGACTCGAGCATATTTTTCAATCAAATAAAATTCTTTAATTTTGGATGATACCCACATATTTTCTCTCCATAATCATTTATATGATTCACTAGTATAAAAAGGCTACTTCTTTCATGCTTAATTTGTCAACAATTTAATTTCATAACCAAATCCTTACTTAATTTCCTGTTTCATCAAACCATTTACCCACTAAGGGAGTCAATATTAATAAAAGCATATTAGACCGACTATAGATATTAGATATGAAGTTATACAATTATAGAATCAATTCACGATTTCGTATAGAACACTAATTATATTGTTTGTTATCATCAAAAGTAATATGTGACTCTTAGAGCCAACACTATTTAACTCTACCACCTAAGTTAAAGATCAGCATTTTGAAGTGAAAGTATGATCATAGAAGATTTTATTGCTCCCAATTAAGATTGTTGTGGACGTGAAGATATGTACGTCCAATATTGATACGTAAGATGAGTGTGTTGACCCTGAATAATTCATAGAAACTAAGGAGACTTAAAGAGATTTGACATATACAATCTCACTAAATTATTACATGCATAAAATTGATTTTGAAGGAGCAAAAAAAGTTTCCAAATTCTTAAATGAGACTATTTTTTATAAGAGTTATTATAAGATGAACTTTTTTTTGATTGACTTTTATTTTGAGGTTTTGCTAATAATGTGTTACGGAGTTACTTTTTAATTTAGGACAACTAATATTTTATCTAGCAGTGACTTTTATTACAGTCAATTCTAATTATACTATTAGTTGTCCCAATTATTATTAAAAGTAACCGTGAAAATATTTTTCTCATAGTATGTTTTATGCGAGATAGTCTTATAGACTTACTTCAAAAGGTTTGGCATCTTAAGATATTAAAAAAAATTAAAATATGAGTTATGACTTGTGTAGCAAAAAAGAATGCAGAGTCCGATCCCGGAACCCGGGGGGGCCGTCGCAAGACACGGTAAAAAAAGCCAAAACAAAAATAAAATGCAAAAAATGAGTATAGGACAATACAATAGTGAAAATAAAATTTTAAAAATTCTGAGTTATACAAGGTTATTTGATACATATCGCTTGGTCACTTTAGAAGCATCCAGGCACTGTGCTCCCAAAGCCTTTAGCTAGAGTTCCCCCAATCTCTCTCCTCAGATTTGATTGTTATCATCGCTGAGGGAGAGGTAGTTAGAAACAACGGTGAAGAGAGGAGGAAGAGAAGATGTTTAAGTCATGTTGTAAAAAGGATGACATTGGACCTTCAACATTACGTCTAAGCAGCGACAGGCAATGAAAATTACTGCTTCTGCACATTGTTTTTGTTTCCTTTTCTCAGGATTTTTTTCACGAATATTTGATTTGCGAAATGTCCCGTATTCTTACATACCTCTCTTCTTCTTCTTCTTCTTCTTCTTCTTCTTCTTCTTCTTCCAAAGGGATGAAGGAAGTGTATTTAGAAGATCAACATCTTCAGATGTGAGCAACATGTCTAGAAGAGGACTGACTGATGTGAGCAATATCCCTAGAACTAGAAGTAGAAGAGAATTATATGACATTAGTGATATTGAACTCCCCCCATTACCACCAAGAAGTGGGAGTTGCCGGTAATACAACACACTTTAAAACTGTTTCGTCACTAATTTATCTCAGTTAATTAGCAATTTCTTAATTTGGCGCCTATGGGGATACATTGTGGCTTGAAACTCATAGAGAGGAAGGAGGTGTATCTAGTAAAAGATTCGATGTCAATGTGGGCAAACAACCTGCCGCTTCAATGATAAAAAGCAGGAGATATCACTGGTAATGACTTTTTTTCAATTATCATATATATCTGATTAGAAAAATGAATCTTTAGTCAATGAATTTTGTTTCTCTTTTTAAATTCTAATCGCTTTCTTTGGTTTGGTTTCCATGGCAATTTTATATCCGTGGTTGGAAGGGATGAAGGAAGTACATCGAGAAGAAAATCTAACGTGGGTATGAGTGGATCGAGAAGGCAATCCGATGTGGGAAGTGCATCCAGAAGGAGCTCCAATGTGGGCAAAGAACCTGCTCAAACTTCACCGCCATCCGATATCGACAATGAACAAGCTTACACTGAGCAGCGTCAAATGTGTGCGGAGATAGCTCCGTCCTCGGTCAAACTGGCTCTGGTAAGTAACTTTTTTGAAGGGAAAAAAAAATGTAAATCAATTTTCAATATTTTCTTAATAAAGATCGATGGCTTCAGTATTTATTAATCCTCTTGATTTGTTAATGCAATTTTTTACCCTCATTCTTTCCCCTTCTTGAGTTCTGACGTGACTTGATCACTTTGTTTAATTTGTGCAGTTTTCATGGCTCTGAACGGTGGGACGGTGCCAGACGACACGAGCGTGTCAGGCCAAAGAAGCGAGGCGACGAAAGAAGACAGAGAAGTGGCACGGTCATGCCACCCTGGCACGGGGTGACCGTGCCACACAGCAAGGTCGTGCCACGCTCCCAATTCGGGCGCGGGCTTCTTGGCGGCTAGGGTTTGCGTATTGGGATACAATCTTTGTAGCGATTAGGGTTCTCCTCTTGGAGTTAAACCCTAGATTTTTAGACCTATATAAAGAGACCTTACCTAGAATCTAAAATTACTTCAGACTTCAAATCCCTGAATTCCTAAACACATTGAGAGGTAGAGAGACTTTGAGAGAGATTACAAGAGAGGTTGTAATTCTGCTATTAGGAATCACTTGTTGTGATTGTGATCGTTTTGTACTCTCCCTACTCATATAGTGGATTGATTGTGCTCGTCACCATCCGTGATTTTTTCCCGCATTGGGTTTCCACGTAAATCTTGTGTGTCGTTGCTTTGTTCTTGTTATCGTTCTTTAAATTTCTGAATATCTATTTCATCCTATCGCTTCCGCTATTAGCTTACTCTAATTTTGTAACAAGTGGTACCAGAATTTTGGTTTAGGATGTTTTCAATTATGAAGGTTGATATTCAGAAATTTAATGGGGAGATTAGTTTTAATCTTTAGAAGATGCAGATGAGAGCAGTTCTCATCCAGCATGAATTATGGAAGGTTCTGCAAGGACCTCATGTGAAATCCGAAAAGATGACTGATGAAAAATGGGTAGCAAACCAAAAGAAGAGGCGTGAATCGCTGACAGATGAGAAATGGAAAGAGCTGGAGTTGAAGGCACTTTCGGTCATATAGTTGTGCTTGACACCACTTGTTTTGCGAGAGGTGTTTGATCAATTGCGGTGGATCTTTAGGCTCGGCTGGAGGAACTCTACATGGCGAAGAGTCTCGTCAACAAGATCCGTTTGAGGGAAAGGTTGTACACCTTTCGTATGGCTGAGGGTACCCCTGTTCAAAAACATTTAAATGAGTTTAACTCTATTTTTATTGATTTGGAGAGTGTGGATGAGAAAATTGAGGATGAGAATAAGGCTATTTTGCTTGTTGTGTCGTTACCCCCTTCTTATAAACACTTTAAGGAGATTATGCTATATAGTAATTCTAATACTATATCATTTGAGGATGTTAAGTCAAACCTGTTGTCTAAGGAGAAGTTTGATCTTGATATTCATGCTGATTCTGCTGAAGGATTAGTATTAAGGGGTAAAACAATTGAAAAGGGAAATGGTAAGGAGTAAGAACCGTTCTAAGTCTAAAAATCCTCACGCTGATAAGACTTGCAATTACTATGGTAAATTGAATCACATTATTGCTAACTATTGGCAACTACAAAAGAAGAGGGAGAAAGAAGAAGATAATTCTTATGAGCCTGCTGAAACTTCGTTTGCTGAATTTGATTCTAATGGTGACGTTTTGTTTGCTACCTCTACTGAAAGAGGAAGTGATTCTAATTGGATTCGTGATTCTGAGTGTACTTATCATATGTGTCCTTATAAGGATTGGTTTTCAACATATGATCCACTTGACTCAACTGTTGTTCACATGAGCAATAATGCCCAATGTAATGTAACTAGAATCGGTACTATTAAAATCAAGATCCATTATGGTGTTATCAGGACTTTATCGAATGTTCGTCACGTTCCTGACTTGAAGCATAACCTCATCTCTTTAGGCACCCTTGAATCCAAAAGGTGCAAATATTCAGTTGAAGGTGGAGTTCTGATAGTCTCAAAGGGCAATCGGATTCTACTGAAGGGTTTGAGGCAAGGATGCCTCTATATCTTGCAGGCATCTATTACGACAGATTATATGAAGAAATGTTCATATAAGTCATCTCCCAGAGCTAAGTTCAAGCATTGCTTGGACTTAGTTGACATTCCCAATATTTGAGCGTCCTTCGGGGCATTGCCCCTTGGAGGGGGCATCACCCTTCGAGGTGCGATGACGGTGCTAGAATTGGTGATTGTTGGTGATTTTGGTCCAAGGTGGAGATTGTTGGGTTTTGTGGTCCAAAATCTAGGAAATGACACGGTAGGACCGTGCCAGACAACACGGGCGTGTCAGGCTGAAGAAGCGAGACAACGAAAGAAGGCAGAGAAGTGGCACGGGCTTCTTGGCGGTTAGGATTTGCGTATTGGGATACAATTTTTGTGGCGGCTAGGGTTCTCTTCTAGGAGTTAAGCCCTAGATTTCTAGACCCTATATAAAGAGACCTTGTCTAGGATCTAAAATCACTTCAGATTTCAAATCCCTGAATCCCTAAACATATTGAGAGGTAGAGAAACTTTGAGAGGGATTACAAGAGAGGTTGTAATTCTGCTATTAGATCGAATTACTTGTTGTGATTGTAATCGTTTTGTACTCTCCCTGCTCATATAATGGATTGATTATGCTCATCGCCGTCTGTGGTTTTTTCCCGCATTAGGTTTCCATGTAAATCTTGTGTGTTGTTACTTTGTTCTTGTTATCGTTCTTTAAATTTCTGAATATCTGTTTCATCCTATCGATTCTGCTATTAGCTTGCTCTAATTTCCTAACACTGATGGTGATGATTATTAAACATGATTACCTCTGCTATCTTCATCACTAGTAGCTAAGCACTTCTAGTAGGCTTTATGGGTACAACAAATGTTCATCAGCACTAGTAGACTAACAAGCAGCAATGTAAATATTGCCATGTTGTTAGGCCTAAGTCTAAACGCTTTCTGTTTGGATGCAATGACTTATTGGTCTTCTAATTATGTGATGCTATATCCGAGTTTAGCATAAAGTTTTTATCATAGAACTGCCTGGATGGATCTAAATTCAAAAATAAAGACCAAGTAAAGAGACATGAATTTAATTACCAACGTAAAATACATGCATGGTTACACCATTGTATCGAAAAACAGATAAGTCTTGCTGCTTTCAATTAGGAGTCAAAATAAATTACTTCATCTTATCAATGAACCTCCGACGAGAAATTGTACTAAGATTTTAATTACTGTCCACATAAGCCAATGTAGTTAATGGCATAGTGGGGGAAAATGTGTTTGATAAAAACAAAGACTAATGTTTATTACTAATTGATCGCACCATAACTTCAGTTAGGTGGTAAAGTCGTTTACTCTATCTCTGAGTTAAAATGGTTTACAAGTCTGATAAGGGTAATTCGACCTTGGTAAGTGGTTGCTATCTCTATTAGCTCTGCTGTTGTTTATGAACTTTTGAGAAAGGAATCCATGCAACTGGGAAAACAAAACCAGGTCTGTTGATGAGACAGTCAAAGGGTACATGTACAGGCTTAGCAAATTAGGGCACACGTGTATATATATATATATATATATATATATATATATATATATATATATATATATATATATATAGAGAGGCTGATTTAAGGGTATATGTATATATGTTAAATAGTGTGAGCATGTTAAAATGATGAGATGTTAATTATGAGCTCCGTTCTTTAACTTTCCTTTGAAGGAAAATTTTTAGTAGTAAAATAAGATTGTTCTCCTTCTCTTTTAAAAATTTTAAAAGAAAAAAAAATAGCTACTTATAGAGCTTAAAAGCGACTGTATAATTTTAAAGTACTTACCCCAAATTATTTTAGAAGTCAATGCAAAGTATTTTTGTTGACCTGAGAAGTTTATTAATCAATATTAGTGTCCTGAACGTTGCTCAAAATGTCTTGAAGTCCATGGGATCGGGATTGTAATATATCAAAATTCTTTATGAAAAGTAAAAAAAAAAAAAGCAAAATGAAATTGAAAACGAAAAAGGGAAAGGAGAGAGGGGAATAAGACCTATGATTTAGAGCTTGGAACGTAAAGCTGTCATCATGTAGCGTTTATGTCATCTATTAGGAGTTTTTTTTGGGGGGTGTGCTATGCCTTGTTTCTATGTGGCAGTTACCAATATCGGTTTCATCATTTTGGGCATGACCCAATATGCACATATATTATGTATTCAAATAATTACAGTACATACCACATAAAATTAACGTAAAATTGTCCCCATAAGATTCACTGTTAATAAAGTTGACCTAATCGTGAGACATATACAAACTCCAAAGACACATATGACGAGAAATGTCATGACATTAGTAACGATCAATGCCATTTCTGCTACTAACATGTTGGCCCGAGTTACAGGCTCCTACAAAAAGTAAAGTTTATAGTGAAATGAAAATTTTCGAATTAGATGTTATTTTCTAATTTGATGGGAGTTAGTACAATAGATATTATATTCTTGTAATGGGAGAGGGAAATGATATGGTCAAACTATTGTCTCACACTTTTACTTCCTTGTTCGATTGCCTCAGATAATTTTAAAGGCATTCTGCCAATTTTATAAGAAAACAAGGTACATGGTCAAAGTGTAAAACCATTTTGTGGTCAAATTGGATCTATGATACACAAATTTCCGCAAAAATTTTGGCAAGTTCAGAAAAGATTAGCTTTTACACGTTTCCTCCTATTTTGGTGCAGTCAACTTATCCAATGTGAAGTTCGACAGTTCTTTGCAATTTTTGCAAGGCTTTTAATCTTATGAAGTACCCTGAGAAACGATATTGCGTGTGGGTGCGGTGTATAACATTAATGATTTTCAATTTTTTGTATTAAAAAGTAGAAGTAAACAACATTTTTTTGTGTGTGTGTGTGCAAAAAGTAACACCTTGCACAACTGTAAGAACAGCTGCAATACAGCATAAGAACAAGATACCTTGAAAATCAGCACTTTTTTTTTTGAGGAAAAAATCAGCACTGTACTGCAAGTCTACAATACAATATTTAACAAACACGTAGCTATGTGAGGTGTTGCCTGTTTATATTGTGCAATAAAATTATATAATTACCTATCGTAAAATTAACTACGGCCATTGCCGTATAAGAAGCTTGGCTTGAAAGAAAGGCTTTATAAATGTTTAACAACTATATAGTTAGGAATAAAATTTTAAAAAATGGCATAAATGTCATTTTTCTCTCTGTTTTTTTTCAGAAAGAGATGTAAAATATAACATGACAAGAAATTTATTTCGCCTTTGTCAAAAAAAAGAGAAAAAAACATGCATATCTCCTTGATTAAAAAAAAAACAACAAAATATTTATGTCCTCAATGTGACAGCTTGCCACCTTCATTGAATTACAAAATCGCTGTTGAGAGTTGCAGATACGAATGCACCGGCCTTTACGTAAAGTTCGCTAGTTTGATTTGGCATCCAGCTTTCATTTTATTTTATTTCATTTTTGAACTTAATGATCTTATACCATCCTTATCACCATACAAAATCTTCCCCTCCAAAAAAAAAAGAAAAATAAAACAGTCACCAATATTCGTGAGCTATCGTGTTAAGTGTATGCATGGCCCAATGTCTTACTGAACGAATCATAACATACCATATCAAAAAAACGTTGTAACATATGTTTCAATGCCTTCTCCTTGTAAAAATTATGTGTACACATTGTAAAATTGTTTTCTATGTTCACTATACTGAGGGTGACAGAAAAACATATTGTTATCCAAAATCTAAAGGGAGAAGTTTCAATGTCTGGGAGATTGAGACATTCTCTCTCTCTCTCTCTCAGACGGATTGTACTCAATTGCTTAGTAGCTGAATAATATCAAACACAACTTCTGAGAAGGTGATCAACTTGTTGATTGGCAAACGAAACATGGTCATTGAACTGATGGATCGTTATTTATGGCGCCATGTCTTTCATTATGATCTATGACAGATTAGGTAGAGCTCGATGGGTTGATTTTAGGCAACTTTAGATAGACTAATGGGGTTTTGATATCATGCTTTGTCAGGTGGCGACTGCGGGTGACGCTTTGTGTTGAATTTGTTAGGGTATTTTCATAGTATGTAAGGGGTATTTGCTAGACAAATTTAGGAGTAAGGGTTCAAACAATTTGCACTAGTCTAGGTGCTTAAACATAGCAATTTTTGTATTTTTAGAAGTTTACTTTTGTAGTTACATAAAAATGATAAGTGTCTTACTGTAAGACACTTCATAAGTGTCTTGTTTTGACTTAAAAATTATACTATTATATTTTTAAATTGAAAAAAATAGTATGATCGAATAGCAGAAGTACATTACAACTTATAAATTATATAAAATCATCTTTTTATCTATAATTTATCATATTTCTAAAACACGCATAATATATGTACTTACGGATACGATTAATGCAATTAGGGTATTATTTAATACTTTGTCGATGTAGCCGACGAATATTTAAGGTTAGCAATTCATAGTTAAGTGATTGAAAAATTTATGATTTTAAATCATAAAACATGTTAATTTATCATGAGGCAAGATACTTATGAGTGTCTTGCGGCAAGACATATATCACAACCCATAGTTTTATAATGAGGAGTATTTTAAGGTGCGGTATACTTTTTGCTCATAGTCTCTTTACCTAGCTATTTTACAGGCTTATCTTGCAGCAACAACAACAACAACAACTCTCAGTGTGGGTCCCGCTTTCGCGGGGTCTGGGGAGATCCAGTTGTAAGCAACCTTACCCTTACCGGTATTTCTACCCATAGAGAGGTCGATTTCTTAAGACCCACAAAACAATTTTTTTGAGGCAATTTCTACCCCTACAGGCTTATCCATAAGAACGTGTTATATATCTTACTCTTTGTTAATTTGTGTAAACAATAACCGCAATGGTTATTTAAGTAAAAATTGAGGTGGTCGCTGCTTGTATGTTAAAACCTGGGAATTCAGATTCCTTTGTCAAGATAAAAATTAACAAATGGTACTTTTGCAAAAGAAAAAGGAAGAACTTATTAATCACAACTCTCAAGTATAACTTCCCACATAGCATATGAGACTCAAATAAAAGCCAACAAAAATGCGATCTCCACTCCCCAAAAAAAAAAAAAAAAAATCTTTTTACGTATTGATGCCTCATTTTTCCACATGAAAACAAATTGTCTTTTGCATTCACATTTTATTAAGTAACATTCGTTACTAATTTAGGCCATACTGCTTTAATACGACCCTTTTTTCTTAGCAGTGTACTCATGTCACTGGCAAAAATATTAAACCTTTAGCATCCCAGCATTTTCCTTACCTCGTCTACCTCTTCTCACCTTCTCATTCATGGCTTCGCAAAGGGCATAAAAACTATTGGAAACCACGCCAAAGGGTCTGCACTCTGCAAGTACCGTTAACTCTAAACCAATGACACAGCAGCGCCCTCAATAAAAATCACTTTTTGTTGATCAAAATGAAATGAAAATTTCCTGTCGTTGGTGCATGCCATAAGCCTTGCTTCCCTTAATTAGGTTCCCAGCATTCCCTCTTCTCACCTGCTCCTCGATCGAATTCTTTGCAATGACTCAAAATCCGTTGACAAGCAGAAGGGAATTCACTTGGCGGAAGCCAGAGGAAATCCTTCGAATTTGGCCAGCAGATCGTCGAGTTCTACCCCCAGCCATTGATCAGCTTCATGAAAGTACGTTATTTGCTTTTTCCCTCTTACACTTGATTCATATAAGCGTTGCATTTGCTTCTTTCCCCTTCATTGTTCCCATAACACATATCCATGCATGGACGTTAGCTTTGCTAACTATGATATATATGTTTTATTTGAGCAACTATAAATGATCAGGCATCTGCACTGTCATTTCTATTACTGAAGCATTGGAAAGCAAGCTGACCGCGGATGCACACAGAAACAACGAAGATCCCCCTCCCAGGCTCTCATTGGAACAGCTAGTTGATGACCTAAATAGTATTAGAAACAAAAGGCAGAGGACGGTCCATAGAATGCTTGACTGGGTGAGAGAAAATGGAGTAGTGGCTGCGTCAGATTATGATGGTTACAATAGGCGAGCTGTGCCGGTATTATTGTACAGTTTTTGCGAATTTACTTCTTTTTAATACCACTTGCATGCTTTTGATAGCATTACTTGCAGTGGGGCCTGTCAATTTCCTTAACTTCTTTGTTAATTACCATCTTTTGTGTGCTTTAACTTTGCATATTTTTTATAGCTTCCAAATTATTTTAATAGATCCCTAGAAATCAAGGAGATCATGCTTAAGTTTTAGCCACTATCTGCCTATCCAATTGGAACTCTTTTTCTAACCCCCCCCCCCCCCCAAAAAAACCAAAAAAAAAAAAAAAGAAAAGCTAGCTCCTACACTATAATAGTAATTGTTTTGTGTTCAACAAAAATTTTCTAATCTATGAGCTAAACCTTTTGTGATTGTTTTTATTATATATTAGATTCTTTTGCCAAAATAATTTATGATTTGATTATAGTAAAAAGCCAAGTCTTGTTTACGTAGCGTATTCTAGTCGTCATAATATGTCCTTTCTCATACATTATAAAATGACTCCTCATTTAGCGAATGGCTTCATGATTGTCCATTGACACGTACTAATTCAAACAATCTTTAATAATAGTTAGCTTGGCACCCCTTAAGAAAACCTTCAAGCCAAGGGGGGTATATTGTCGTGTGTACGTGTGTCGGGGTGAAAATGCATTGTTGCAAGCCCCCGATTAACTTCTTCACATAGGCATTCATCATTAACTAGCAACTTCAGACTAGGAGCTTCTTTGCTGATTGTAGCTAATCGTACGTTGTTACTTTAATGTCATTTTCATCCTTCATTTCAAAATATTATTTCTTTTTGGTAATTCTCAACATGTTTTTCCACGGGAGATAATGGACGCTTTCCTTTTTTTCCCTTCCTATATATATGATTCATGCATGTCCGAAAAGATTATGTTGACTTCAGGAGTTAACAATATGGATAATAATTATATATGTACTAATCATTTGTTGAATGTTTATATTATTTGTCAGTTTCATATATAATGTTCTTATTGGCCCAACTCATCAAATTGGTTACATGTTTGATTAATGCATGGGCTTAGTAGTTGCATAATTTAAGTCTTGGACAAAAAGCCCTGATTAATTATTAATGAAAGTGATATAATAGAATATTGAGTTTCTATGGATATTTATCTATACAATCTAAGTGAATAATATTAATGGATTTGATGGGATTAAGTTGCCTATCCTAATATTTGTTTATGGATAGAAAAATATGTGGGTATCTTCTAATATCTAAAGATTTTATTTGATTGAAATGTATGATCTAACCACTTCAAATTTGAATCTCAAATTTGAATATCATACAAGATCAATTATCGATTGATTACCTTGCATCAATATTGTTTGAATTGATCTTGACAAGATTGTACCAAATAAGATACAAGCTTAAATTGTAAAGTAATGTCAAAAATGATACTTGAATTATCTTGCTGCATATTTGAAGAGATTACTAACATCATGTGCAAGGAAGATACCATGTGCAACGTGGCTGATTTAAAAAAAGATCAAATCAGAATATTCAGTATAAAAGGAAATCAAATCAGAATCTGGAGAATATATTTCAAGGGCTTGAAATCAAATTTTAAGATATTCTAGCCAAAACTTCCTTCTTGGCAATTTGAGCTCACGACTTGCAAGGCTACAAATAGTGACCACATGAGCAAGAGTAAGAATCCAAGTAAGTTGCAAGAACATTGAGCTACACATTTGTGAATTGACTCTGAGCATTACATTGTGATCAAAAGTTGTGAGTGTATTGAGGAATTTTTTATTGAGGAGTGAACTTACGAGTTGGTGTGAGGTCACAATCACTACAAGAAAAAGACGAAATAAAGACAGAATCAGCGACGAAAATCGGTTAATCAGCGACGGAATTTTCATATCAGCGACGGAATTGATGGCGGAATACGGCTGTCGGATTTTCGCTCGTCGCTGAGTACCCGGCGACGGAATTTCAAAATTCCGTCGTCCGTAGCGACAGAAATTGCGACATACTTTATTTGGCGGGGAAAATTGGCGGGGCAGGGGGTGGCGACGGAATTGAAGTCCGTCATCATCAGAGACGGAATTTGCGACGGAAATTCTGTCACTTATGGCGATGGCTTACCAATTCCGTCGCCCCCTGGCCAAAAAAAATTTTTTTTCTCTCCTTCCGTCGCCATTCCGTCGCTGACTCTCATTTTTTTAAAAAATAAAATCGCTTGTTTTTGATCATATCTGTACATACAAGCGAATCCCTGCAAGAAATTTACAACATATTCGCACTCAATCAACATCCAATGGCTTCGAATATGGCTTCATTCGAAGCGTTCTGATGATGGAAAGCCCCAAATGGGGGAGCCAGTGGTTCTAAAATACCTGGTATGTAAGTAGCCATTGTTGCTCCTGGCTGAACTGGTATATGAGGTACCTGAGGGGAAGATGGATCAATGTCCATTGCAGTCGGATCAACAACAGAGCTCCGACGCCCTCGTCCTCTACCTTGAGGGGAGGACTTTGCTCGACGAAAACTTGAATCCATACCTGAAATAGGTGACAACGCCAAGTACAAATATATAATGATTGCACATATAAACCGTTTTCCTCTTACATCATAATAGCTACATAGGTTGCACATATTTTGCAAAACTCATTCATACAATATAAGTAAAGTCAACACCAAATGTTTCCATACTGCCCCATCTGATGGATGACATAAAACACCGTCCTCACGTCGATGTTCATGATGCCATCTCATGTGCTCTGCACTACTTCTTGATGCGTACAACCTCTGCAGTCGAGGTTTTAACGGTAAGTAATGCATCATTAAGTATGGCAATAGATTCTGATTCCTTTGTTGTGACCTTTGTCTTTTCCATCTTAAATGCCCACAAAACTTGCACGCATCCAGGTTCGCGTCCTCCTTATAAAATAGCATGCAACCTTTCCGACAACAATCAATTTGGACCATGTCGTTGCCGAGATCTTTAACAACCTTCTTCGTTTGCCCGTAGTTGGTAGGCACGCGGTTGTTAGGGGGACACATCTCTTTCATTAATTGAACAACTTCATTGAAACAATTTTGAGGCATATTATAATCAGATTTAATACTCAACAGTCTCACCGCCGCAGATAGCTCACTGTGGGTGGAGCAGCCATCATATTAGAGTTGTTGAGCAGCTTGAACCATATTATAAAATGGTTCTCGGCAAGTGCTTGACCTCTCTTCCCTTACAATTTGATTTGCTATTACAGTATCATCAACTATGTCCTCCATTCAATCTATGTAGAATTCAGAATAGTCATTATTAATATGACTTGAACCTCCAACTTCGGAAATTTCACTATTTGAATACCCAGAACCATATTCCTGAGATTCTATTTCCCCATGACTTATCCAAAACCAATACCCTTGCACAAAACCCTTATACATAAGGTGCATCTTGACCTCATCAGGTGTCAAGTACACCCTATTTCTACATTTCGTATAAGGACATCTATACTTTCCCCCATTCAGAAACTCTGTCTGTGTACGTGCAA